>JAPMOQ010051293.1:435796-517297 GCA_026543055.1 Argiope trifasciata
CGAATAATCTCTAAGATAGTATTCCAAAATTTCTATTATCAATATAGTAGTGCCTCTTCTTTCTCAGAAATATTTACAAACAATGAATGAATAAAAGGCTTTCTACTATAAATGCACTGTGAATGTGCATCATCTAATTGGAAACTGGATTCTCCATTCTCAAAATCATTTGAACGCGTAGCTGAAAGCATTCCTGTAATAAATTCAGAACTGGTCATTGAATTCTTAATGCCCAATAAATTCAAATGCAAAATGGCTTCCCAATGCATTTAACCTTGATAAGTTTGCAATATATTACTCTATTCATATTAAATGATAAATTCCCGAATACTCGTAATAGCGAAGAATGATTAACTTTTTATTAATGGTATAACTATGACTTAAATTAGAAAATTTCAAAGCTTTAAATTTATAATAAGTTTATAATATAGAATTACCAAATAAAAGTACTCTCTTTGGAGTATTTGCAATGAACAAATGTAGTTTAACAAAATAAAAATTTCATATAATTTAAACAGGATTGTGTGATTTTAAGTTATGAGAGTTATAAAAATTCCGATATTTTATAAAAGTTTTATGATTTTATTATATATATTATTAATATTTTTAAATATGGAATATTAAAATATGAGAAAAATAGGTAATTATTAAAAATATAGAAATACATGACCTTATATTATAGGGCCATACATTTCTATATTTTTATTTTTACTATTAATTTATAGAGTGAACGAAAAAAAATCAGTTAAATCATAAAGAAAATTAAGGTTTAAAAACAAATCTTAAAGCAATCTGCATAAAATTTTTTAAGAAACCTCAAATTATAGTAAATATATGTCATTTTATTTAATCTTTTATTTGTAGCTATCCTATTTCAAAGTGAAATTCCTCCGTTATTATAATTTTTGGCGGATTTCTTTCAAAAAAAGAATATCCTTTTCATTCATTACCAGAATTTCGATTTTCTTGTACGGTATTCTTTGAGGGTATCACTCTATCAATTCCTGTACATTTTCCCAACATATACAAAGAATGAAGAATCTGAAAGCCATAACTGAACAAAGAGCTTTCAAAGTTTTTTCTATCTTTTATCATCGATACGTGAATCGAAATAAGCCAAAAGGCTGTCTACGCTATTCTGGAAAAAAATGTTACAACACAATTTTCGTTTCTATTTCGAAAGCTAGAATTTGAAGAAAAATTCTTATAAATGAATAATGAATTCTTATATATTTGAGGTTTCTATTGGGAACAAAAGTTGGGTGAAATTTATCATTTCGAAAGAATAATAGAGTTTGGTAAAGCAGCATTGAAATATCGTTATTCTCCTTTGATAACTTATCATTTAATTTGCTACTTTTTTAAGGGATACAATAATAATATTACTGTATTGGTGTAAAGAAAGTTTCCTCTATCATTAAAACAAGATAGAAAATATTACTGCTTAAAAATGGGATGCATAATTAATTTATTCTTTCTCAGGTTAAATTTTATTTTTATGAACATTATGGAACTATTGAAGGAATTATACTTCTTACTTTTTCAAACCTTCTATCAGGCGTACTTAAATAAGGAATGAATCGATATTCAATTAAACAAATCAATTATTTAAAAACTTTACAAAAATTTAAAAGCTTTTTTTGATTAAATTTCATAAATAAGAAAAAAATTAAATTTTGGAGTGTCGAAGAGTGATTTTATAATGAATTATTCCATATTTATTCATATATTTTTACAGCTAATTATATATATTTTGGTAGAATAATTTTACATATTCCACTTTTCTTCATTTGTTATGGGAAACAAATCAAGCTAAATACGTATTAAATATAACATATTCTTAAGCAATTGAGCAGAATTCCCTTCGAATTTTTGTATTTATATAACATTTGCGACATGCATGATTTATTTAAGGCAATAAAAATGACTTTATTTAATTGAAGACGAATTTCATAATGACAAAGCTTGCATTATTCAAATAATTAATAATTAAACTTTTTGACTGACTGTTATGTGTCCTTCGAATTTACATTTAAGATTTAATAACTTAAGATAGTTATTATACCATCATTTGCATATTTCATCTTCAAATTAGTGGTCCTTGAACTAATGTGAATTTGTTTATATTTTTTGGGAAAATATTACAAGCACCCGATTAATTTGTAAAAAAAAGCTCAGAAAATCTGTAAAAAAGTTAAAAAAAAGCTGAAGCATATAGAAAATTAGAAAGTCAACATTTAACAAACAAAAATTTAATAATGTAAAACTAAGAAAATACCATGCTTGCTCAATTCTGTCAATTTACGTTACGCTTAGTACTTGGATTTTCAAGCACTGTCATTTTAAGGATGTACCGATAATGTCAGGTTTCCAGTAAAACTTCAGATTCCCGACAGCAACACGGCTTTAAAAAAATTTGGCAGAACGAGAATATTGGCAGTTGAAAAGAATTGTTACATGAGAATAGACTCACAAAATTCTGAAATTGCTTCCATCTCAGAAAACCGTCAGCAAAAAATCAGTTTGTACGCACTGTTCAATGTGCCCTAATTGATATAGCCTTTTGAAGCAACAGACTTTCTAATATACCATTGTTGAATCATCAGAGCAAAGTGTTGGGCCTTGTCAGGGCTCGCCAAAACCATCATTGGACTTTTAATTATTGGTAAAACGCTGTCTGATCTGATGAGGCACGCTTCCAGCTGTATCGGCTGGATGGTAATGTACTGGGCTGGAGAAAATCCATAATAAATCCATAGAACAATCATACTCATAAAGAAGTATTCCAGATACTGGAGGCTCTATGACGGTAGATTGCGTGAGAATTTGGCATGAAATGGAACCGTTGATACTTCTAGACTTGATCGATCATAACAAGTCAACGAAACGTTAAGAATCTCTCTGTATTTTATATCCTGTGTGCATTTCCATGGATATGGATGATTCCAAAAGAATATTGAGCCACCCCAGTGACTCGACGATAACTTTTCTGAACTTCGTTTCGTGTTTCGGCAGCCGAATTCTCTTGACATAAGCATTATCAAGCATATCTGGGATGTTTTGCAAAGTGCTATCCTTAAGATATCTCGCATTCCCACAGTTTTGTGGATTGTCCTGCAGGAATCGAGGAGTGAACTGTCTACAAAATACTTCTAAAAATTAGTTAACTGATGCAACGCCTTATTGAGCATCGCCGTATTCCACGGGCTCGTGGGGGCTTTACAGAATATCATATTGGTGTATCAGTTTTTTTATCACTTCAATGCATAATACTCTTTCTAATTTTTAGGTAATTTATTTATCTCTGTAATTGCAATCTTCAGATATAAAGAACAAAGATCAAGAAAACAAATAAGTGTGTTAGAATGTCCTTGCACTCTCAGTTCAGACCCAAAGGTTTGATTTAAATCCAGATGCTATTATGTTTCTTATTCTCTACTTTTCTTATCAGCAAGAATTGTCAAATAGGAATGTGATTTAAGTATGAAGGAAGCATTGCCTTTAGTTATAATCGTTTTTCTAGTTGATTTTAGAATTATTTCTTTAAAAATTCAATTTTCCATATTTTTGATTCTAAGAAAAAAATGATTGTCAAATACTTTTACTAATTTTCATTTATTAAGAGAAAGGAAGGTATTGTAAAAAATTCTTAGACTTTTATGTTACTGAATGATAAAAGTTCAATTATATGAAAATTATTCATCATGGATTATATCAAATTAATTTTATTAAAAATCAATTTTCCTTATAAAATCCTGAAATACTCTCTCTTTAATTGAATCATTTTCTTTCTCGAAATTTCAAATGAAATTATCTGTTGAAAATAAAAAAAAGAATAGTTTCAGAGGCATCAGAATTCTATAGGAAGTGAATAGTAATTTTGCTTCTTCTGCAAATAATTGTATGAAAAAATATTTTTGGATCTTTGATATCGAAAGAAAAATCTTTTCTTACGTAAATATCAAATTTTATATAATTTTATGTCAAATTTTATATTATTTTAATATTCTGTGAGAGTGGACATCTATTAAACGTTGAGTTAAAAATAGAAATAATAAAAAAAAATATTAAAAAATCTAGTATAGATATAATGTTATTTTATGAATTTATAATTAATAAGAAGCCTGTTGCGGTTCTCACTAATTTTTTAAACCCATTATTGCAAATATAAAGCAAAAGGTATAAATAAAAACAGTTCCTCTAACTTAATTTTAGCCTCTACTTGTACTTTTTCTTATGAGCAAACGATAATTGAAAACTATTTTTCAAAATATATTTATTGAATAAAATTCCAAGTTTATTTTGCAGAGTAACTTTATAGAATTAATATGAAGATTAAAAAACATTATTTCCATTGACACAATGTGATATAGTGATGGCGTCTTGGGTATAAAGCTTGTAGATTCGGAAATTATGGAAATTTGTCTGTGGTAACTTTAGAATTCTTAACATTTTGTTCACTATTTCATCTTGTGCATGTTTGTTTTGAAAAATGCTTTCGTGTGATAGAAGATCCTTTCCCTCAAATAAAAGAAATGTCTATATTTTATCTGGAAATTGCTTAAAAAAGATTTTAAAAAACATTCCTTTCATTTTGAATCATTTCTTACTATAAAATTCTTAAGAAATATGATCTAAAATATTCTATAAATTCACAAAAACAAATTATGTTAAAAACTTAAGAATGTGATTAAATTGAACATTGGTGTATTTAATCAAATTTATAAAACATGTTTTTCTGTCTAATTTTTCGTTACAATATTTCTAATTTTAAATTGATTCATTCTTTTTGTAGATTTGAAAATAATCCAGATTAAGAAAGAAAATGTAGAAAAATATTTGTTCATAGAAAGTATAAACATAAGATTTTTTATGAATTCAATTATATACTTTTTATGATATTTTTGTAGTAATAGTGATACAAATCAGATAAATTTATTCCATTCCAATGCTGAATACACATTTGTCTGTTCGTTGATTATAATCTTAAAAATTCCGACTAACCTCAACTAGACAGCTGGTAAATACCCCTGCTGCCTATTTACAATTTTGAAAAGTAATATTTTAGAACGAAGTTTAATACAACGAGGAATTCCAGTCTGTTTCTTTAAAAACTGAATAAAAGAGCTGGCAGAAAAGAATTGGAAAAAGCTAGGAACCTTTATTTTTTTTCACATTCTCAGTAGCGAGACTGACTCCAAGTATTCCTGAAAATATATCGCTCCAGAAAAAGAACACGGAAGGGGACAGTTTAAAGAAAATTCGCAAAGGAAGAAATAACTTCGAATTCCTTTCTAGGTTGGAATTCAATCCAGCATGCAATCCAATTGGAACGTGCAAAAGTGTTTTTCGAGATAGGTAAGAACACGGGAAGTGTTTGCTCGCTTTCTAGTTTGGAGGGAATATAGGTTCTTTCTGTATCCGTGTTTCTCTTGTATGAACACATGAAATGGAATGTGTAATGCATATGGAATTGTTTCTTGCCGATTTGTGTAAGAACAGTTCGAAAAGTGTTTCAGCAAAGGAAATAAATCGTTTTCTGTCTAATATCTTTTTTTCATTTCTACTTGAATTTTTTATTTAAAATTTATTATTTATTCTTTATTTGAAAATTTATTTCCCAAAATAAATAATCAATTAGATATTTTATAAATCTTTTGAACTATACTCAATAAATAGTTGTTTTATTACAAACTGATTTTAATAAAATTTGTTATTATTTAATATTTATTGCATAAAGTGTTCACAGTATAATTTTAAAGATAAAAATGGCAACATTTATAGTGATGAAATCTTTAATGTTGGTAAAGTGGGAATATGATATTGGATCATTTAGTTATTGGGTAGGTTTCATAATTCAGAGTTATTTTTGCTATTTCGGAAAGAACCCGAGATCGAATTTTAGAGACTAATAATTTATTATGAAAATGTACATTGCGAATATGAAAAATTGGCATTGTGACAGTAAGAAGAATGCATCGTCACTAAACACATAAGATAAAAGTATTTTGTTATTAATCTTTTTGCTATCTTTCTCATACTTATCATGGCCCATGAGAAAGCGTATAGTAACTTGAGAAGGAACACGATAAAATTTACAAATATATCTAACATAAACTCTAAATTTTGTGCTCTAATTAACTGATGTTTCGAAGTGTTGCTAGTATTGAAATTTTGATAACAATCAACCAGATAATTATGTAATTTGTTTGCATATTGCCTTGCATTAACACTTTTTTTGAGTTTTTATTTTTATTCTTTTATCCAATTCAGTAACAATTTTTTGAATAAAACTCACTCAGCAAATTCAGCTTTTAACACACCTAGAAATAACAAGGATTATACATCAATAATCATAATGCAATTATCTGAAAGGCTATATAACATATCCTATGGAAATCAGACAATAGAAACGGACATTGTTCAGATTCTCCTAACAGTGTGACTAAAGATGGCATGTATTCATAAAACTGAACAATTGCCGGACAGCGATTTCATCGATCGAATGTGAATGTTAATAATTCATCAATATATTTCAAATTATTACAATAGTTGAAAACAGTATTTATTACGGTTTATAAATGTTATTATTAGTTGGAACGAGCATTTACTTGAAGTTTAATTTGATTTCTTCAACTGAAGCGAATTAAATAAAAAATGTGTTAAATACTTATAACAGCGATATAATTTGATAATAAATCTTAATTCAAACGATCTTTAAAAGAAAAAAAAAAGATTCTAACCCGAATTAAATACTTTTTAAATCATTTCTTGTGGAACCATATATTTTTTTATTGTGTTGAGTAATGTGTGGATTTTTAAGCAAAAGTTACTTTATGTAAGCCATAAGTTTGACAAAAATGATATTTGATATCATGAAATTCGTAACATAAAGCATCTCTAAAGAGAATAAAACCTTCTACTCTCATCAACTCTATTTGTGTGAAGTATAGATAAAAAAAGTTGCATATCAGTTCAGGAAGAACTCTAGAATTCTGTTTTTGGATACAATCGTATTCTTATGTATTTGATTCTAATTTATTTTTTAAAAGTCTGAATTTTTTTTTACAAAAAGCAAGAAATTCTTACTTTATAATAACCTTTACGAAATATTTCATCAAGGAAACATTTGAAGCAAAGCCATTAAACAGAATTAAAATTATTATCAAAAACAGAAAGTAAGGAATTTTCCTTTAGATTTGAGCGAACTCTTATAAATCTGATTCTTATAATATAATCGGACAAGTAAACTCTTTCCGCACATTTTTATCACTGATTGCAGAGATTACTTTACTTTCGTATTATTTTCTAAATAGTGAACTTTTAACTATCCCTGCTACATTTTTCCGATTCATAAAGGAGTAGCCTCAGTTGATATACACCCAGAAGTACAATATACGCTAGAATTTTCCTTTTATTCAAAGTAAGGTTTTTTAGTAGTTTTTTAGAATATTCAACACATATGATAATAACTTAATTGTTAATTAATACAATGAAAATTACTGAATTAATGATTGAAAACCATTAAAATTTCCGGAATATTTTTGATACTTGTATGCAAAATTTATAGGAAGCATACTCAATTGTTTAGATTTATGCTGGACATAAAAATAATCAGCATTTCAATTTTATTTATACATAATATTTTCTTGATTCAGAAAAAAAAAATTATGTAAACTTTATACATTTTTCCCTCTTCGTATTTGCTGTGTTGTAACTTTTCGCTTCAAACCTGACATGACTAAATGTTCTCCATCGGGAATTATTCTAAGCAAGGAACTGAACGAGTTCCGTTTCTTGAAGCGAACGGCTTAATTGAGTTAAGAACGGATTCCGATGAAGAATCCTGAAAGCGAAGCACAAAACCTGGCAAGAGAAGTATTGGAAGAACAAATACTGAATGTTTCTGTTTTGTATGTCCTCTTAGACTGTGAAGAAAACATCTATAATCGAACATTGTAAGATGTATCTGGAATGTAAAACAGGACGTCGGCACGGTTTTTATTTGAAGAAGCAGAATAAATCAATGAGAGGACGGTTTTTCTTAAACTAAGATTGCCCGACATAATGCGAAATAAAAAAAATAAAAAAAATCTTCTTAAAATAACTTTCGCTGCTTGTGAGTATTTGCAGACAAAGCTAATAAAAAGAATAAAAACAAGTTTCATATTCAGAAAAAAGACAAAGCTTTTACAATGATGTTTATTGAAATTTTTAGAAAATAAATAATTTATTAGTTCGCTGCATTAAATATTTTTAAATTCCCATTTTCGATCGCACAATCTTTCGATTTCAGTTTATACAAAGAAGTAATTACTAAAGTTAATAGATTCCAATAGTTTTTTCTAATTAACGAAAACATAATATATTTTAAATTAAATTCTATTCTTTTCAATGAGATTCAATAAAATATTTTGTAAAAAGCGTCGGAAGAAACTAATTATTTTTTGGCTTGTTAAAGCTATACACCCTTGGAAAATATGTATACATACAAAAAGGGTATAATTATGTTTATCTCTTAAATAATAGAAGAATTTTTCATCATGGAAGATACATGCTAATCGGTTACCATATTTATTGTTTTACCTTCATTTCATAACATTTATTGTCATTACCTACAATGTTTAATAAATTAATTATAATTATACTGCCATTGAAGTTCTTTTTGAATTTAATACAGCCAAAAATTTGATTTGTATTAATCAGAGGTGTAATGGATTAACATTCAGCTAGGAAGCTATTTCTCAGCTCTAGTAAAGAGCACAAAATTGTGTTTTAAAGGTTTAAAGTTTTCCATTCATTTCCATTATCTTTTAAAAGTTATTTGCAGCTAAAACTAACTAATAAAATAAAAAAAATCACTGAAAAATCACTTTGAAAGGAACATGGAGATGCGTTCTACAAAAAGGAAAAAACAAGTTATTTCCGAAAAAGAAATAAATATTTGTTGATGAAAAATTTATACGGATCATTTCAATTTAATGAGACGATCACTTTTTGAAGATTCTTTCTCATGAAGGGGAGAGAAGCAGAAGAAACAGTGCATTTCCGGAATTCTTCGAACTTGATTCTCTTCGTATTAGATACTTTTATGTCCATTTTTTCCCACGTGTATGTGAGTACTGTGACGTTTTTGACCGTATTATTTTAATATAGTCTATTAATAATTATTTTCTTGATAATTGTACATCTCCTCCTTTCATCCCTATTTTAATGAATTCAACTCATCTTAACGCATGCGCAAAAGAGTGAATGGTTTTAGAATCCGTTGTGAAACAATACAAAATGGTAAGACAAGCATATTCAAATCGTATTCCTGAGGCCAATTAACAAAAAGAAATGTTTTCTTGAGCTTCCTTTTCCTCTGTATATGCATTTTATATCATTCAAACCTTAAAGAAAATTTATAATATCCGTTTCCGTATATATGTAATTTATAATATTTATAACTAAATACTTTTTATTCATCCACTCAAGTTCTAATACATTTTTTAAACTTGCAGGGAATGAGATGACACTTGGTGTTAACACAGTTTTTTATTTCAATATTAATTCATTAATTAAATTATAATACTTTAAATAGAGTCTACACATTTTTAGCTTCATTCCGTTCATTGATATATAATACAAATAACTGCAAGGAGAAAAAATATTTTACTTTTATCAGGTATGTTTCTTAATATTTTCTAGAATATTCAGCAAATACAATTATTTAAAATCCTTATTTTATATTATATTAGCACATTTCTTTATTTAGAAAGCCTTTAAATGACCTTTAGAGTACGACTTATGATTGGCATATTTATGGGATCACTACATCAGTAACCTCAATAAATATTTATTTATATTTATTGTTTCGAGCTTGAGAATTAATGTGCTTACATAGCTGTTGTTAGTTTCTCAATTTCTTATTAAAAATTTCTATTCTTAAAAATCCTTCAAATGAAAGATGAATAGAGCATATGCCAACATAGATCATTTAATTAATCAATTAATCGAACTATGAATTAATTCTATACTTAATTTAAAATAATACTTACTATCGTAATATCAGAAAGAAATTTTTTCGCTTTTCTACCATCTTAATAATTCTTTTTTCAATCCATACTATTAGTTTGCACTCTCCCTATATATATTTATATATATGATTCAAATTTGTTAGCTTTAATGAAATACTTTTTACTCATCCACTCAAGTCCAAATACATTTTTTAAATCTTGTAATGAATGGCACTTGATAGCAATCTAGTTTTTTCAAATATTAATTCATAAAATAATTTTAATTAATTTTTAATAATTTAAAAAGTGTTTTAGCAATTGAAATAGCAATGAAAATTGGAATCAAGAGGCAGTATCTCTATGGGTAAAATTCAAGGATTTCAGTAATTTTCCCCTGAAGGTGAAGAATGTGATTTCAATCTTAGCAAAAATCCATAAATTTTTGATCTATAAAATAATTTTAGTTTTATATGAGAGAAAAATATCTCTTATGTAACATATTTAGCAGGATATAAATTTTGGAAAAAATGTCAGTGGCGAAGAGTATAGATCGACGAAAAAAAATTCTTTCTATGATTCTGTCACATGTATATAGATATTTATATTAATTGTGATCATTTAATACAAAAATAAGTAAAATAAATTTTTCTTTGTTGACGAAAATAGTAATTGACTTAATTTTTTTATATGACTTGTTTTTATAAATATTTCTCTATTTGTTATTTATTTTTCATCAAGATAATCATTTTTACTGTGACTTCTTTATGGCTAATGATATATTTATGATATCACAGGAAAAATAATGGGTTTCATTCTGACTGAAAATCGGAAGCTATTCCCAATTTTTAATTAAAATGCATCCCATAAGTGATTAAATTGTTTGAATCACAATGTTGAATCCTTTAACAAGCACACAAAACTGTCTTAGTTGCCCAACATACAATCTCCCAAAAAGGTTATTGAAGTTCATTAATATTTGTGACTCAAACTCTAAGTACGTGACGAGGAATAAAAGACAAAAAAAAAAACTTTTAAACTTTTTTCTAAAATTTTATCGTTGTAACCAATAAAATTTATTAATCTCACTAAATTTTAATCCAACAGACATGATTAGGATAAAATTGCAGTATACAAAAGAACTGAAAAATCAAGAAAAGTGATTTAACCATTAAATATTTCCATTCAAATATCTAAAATAACAGTTAGTTTTACCATTATAACTAATAAATTATTTAAATACAATTATTAATATTAATCCACTACAGTATAGATATCTAAATTGCTGACAATTCAATATAGTAGTTAAATATGTAGATCTAAATTCAGACACTCATCAATCAAGTACTGTTTCCTCTCCTTCACCAGTCTCATTATCAAAAAGAAAAAAAAAATTCATGTATAAATATGGAATAAAAACATTTGTGTAAAAATATAAATGTTTATTTAAAACGATACATTATTCGTCAAATTTCATTTTCATTATTTGCTAACATTTGTTCTTATGAACCTACTCTGTGTTAAATTATTTAAAACATGCTAAACATCTCAAGTTTTAAGTTACAACAGAATGCACAGGTTAAACTATTAAAGAGCCACAATATTTCCATAAAGAGCTCGTTAAAAGATTTGATTAATTTAATATTCCATTTCCGAGGTTGTAATTCACTTTTAATTTACTTAACTGCTTATTATTTATACGAATAATTATCCAATTACTTATTAAATTTATTACTTACTAATAATAGAGGAATTTCATTAAGTAAAGTCTTTTGCAAATTAAAGTAAGAATAAAGGTCTTTTAAAAAGACTCTGACAATAATGTGTTCAAATTAAAATTTTCCACAATTTAATCTTTCATCTCTATTAATATCTTTGCTTCTTGGGTGGCTGTCAACATCCAAGGAATTACTAAGTAGCTTCCGCAATGAAGATAATTTGAATCTACCTTTCAATGAAGCTGTCAGTTTGCCATTATCTAATTAGCTTTTATAATTTTACCTGGAGAAGAGGTGACTTTAATTTATTTCAGCCTCTCTTCAGCGCTAGACAGCCCTCTTATAAAAATGGTTAATGTTGTATTGAAAAAAGAGGAAAGTGTCAGTTTATTTTAATAATATATTAACAAACAATAATGGCATTTAAGGTTATAAAGAAGAATTTTACTCAGTTTGACAGTGAAGCTTTCAACTGAGACGTGACAAAGATAAAGATTGACAAATTATATCCTTTATAATGATCCCTTGTTAAAATATTGATTTTGTAGCTTCAAAAGATTGAATTTTTTCATTTAAAAAATAAAGGAAAACCTTCTGTAGAATGACAGATAGAGAAATTCTCAAAATCATTTACTTTTAGAAGTCAAACAGCAAGGGTATTTATATGTTAATCTTTGAAAAATTTTCCAGTAGTAATTTTATAATATATAAAAATAAATTGTTTTTAATTCTGATGAATAAACTAATCGCAATTACTTCATTCATAGTTTATTAAAGGACACATGAAAAATACCTTTGCACTTTTTAGCAAAATTATAAAATTCTGAAAAATTTAGTAATTAATATATCATTCTATTTCTCTAAGTATATAAATATTTAAAAGAAAATAAAAATCCATCAATGTAAATACAATAAATTGTAAAGATAATTTGAAATCTGATATTTTTCATTAAAACAAGTAATAATTAAAAAAATTCAGTTCTAAGGTCAACAAAGAAAAATCTCAGCGCTTAACCAAAAACTAACTAAACTTTGTCGAATATTCTGAAATTACTGGAACAATTTAATTAATGAATTCATATTTGAAAAAAACTGTATTAACATCAAGTATCATCCACTACCAGTTTGAAAAAAGTGTATTTTAACTTGATTAGATGAATAAAAAATATTTTATTAACGATTGAAAACTTAAACAAGATATATGAGTAAATATATATAGGGTGAGTGCAAACTAATAACAGGAATTGAAATATTTTTTGATTAAAAATTATTTTATTTAGATTATTTCATACTTGATTAGCTTTTCATCGATTGGCTATTATGGATTTTATAGGTAAAATTTCATAGATATTTATATTGCGAAAATAATACTTAAAACTCATAGCTACTGACTGCTTTTAATAGAGTGATACTTTAAATTCTTAACTGTCGATGGCTTTTAAATGAGTCTTCAAGTAGATATTATTATCTACTACATCTGAACAAGAAAGGCTTTATTATAAATTGAATTTGAATCCTTTTTTATTTTCTAACTTTGAATAAGATTTCGTTTAACGCATGTCCATACCTTTAAAGATAGATGAGAATTGGTACTGATAATAAATTTATATCAAATGAATCGTATGAAATTAAAAAGCAAAGCATAGAATATTTTAATAAAAGTTCAGAATTCATTTTTGATTTAAATTCGTCATTAAATTTTAATTTATGACCTTCCACCAAAATGAATCCATCCAAATATTTTTAAATGAACGAAAAATTGAATAATATTTTTCATAAAAATATAAATGCATAAAAAAATATATTAGACCAGAATATTTTCAGAAACTGACTAAGAAATGTTATAACAGTTGGTTATTTCTTTTAGACGTTTGAAATTTTAAAAAAATCTGTAGGTATTGAAAATAATTGAAGAATAGATCCTTATCCATATGATGAATTTGAAAACAGCAAAAAATAACTGGGACGAATACAAAATAGCTATCTCCTTCACTAGCTTTGCTCTCATGTATTTCAGTATGTAACAACACAACCACACCATTGTTTTGAATATTCTAGAAAAGCGATAAATATATTATCTATCTAGAGAATCTTTATCCCCATAATTTTACATCAGTGATTAGAATGTGGAAATATATAGCACTGTTTAATGAATAAACCTACGAATTTTTGAAAATATTTTACCTTTTTCTAAATAAAAACAATTTTCCTGTTCTCCAGGGAACTGCACTTATGAAAGTATAAAGTTTATGTTCTTAAGAATATATTGAGGTATAATAAGCTTATTCAGTTTATATTATACTATAATAAATGCATTTCTTTCATCTAATGAATGAGCCAATCTTGCCTTGTCTCATGAGCTATTTAAAAGAACTAATCATCCTGCCAAAATAATTTTAAAAGCATCTGATTGGATTACCTATTAATATTGTTGCGGACTTGCTGGGTACTTCCCGACTTGTTGGTTGATAACATTAAGAGTCTTTTAATAATGAATATCACACATTTAAAATGAACATGAAGAAAATAATACAAAAACAACAGAATTATAGGCGAGATGAACGCTGGCAACAAACAGAAGCACACTATAGCAAACAGTAGCTCACAAGTAGTAAGTAGTGAGTAGCAATAATAACCACAGAGCTCAAAGTGGCCAGAGAAAATTCAGTAGAAGGAAGGAATTTGCATAACTTCATTCTAGGGTTTTTCCAAACGTCTGCAATTTACCACTGTCATCTAGCTTTAATTATATCCAACGGACTACTCAATACAACACAATTGGCTATTCAACATACTAATGGATGCTGCTTCCACAATAAAAATCAGAATTCGGCACACAGTTCAATTTAGAAATGTTTAAGTTAAATCGTTAAGTTGTAGCGATTGCTCTTTACCGGACTGATCCAACTACTCTTCTTTGACTCACCCTGACTCTGTCCACGATCGACTACGGCTTGAGACAGCATTTTATAGCTCTTGGAAACGGTCAGAGAAGGCTCTGGAACAATCCTATACAGGGTGTTTCATAAATGATGGGAGTAACTTTAAGGGGTGATAGTACACATCAAGATGAGTAATAGTAAATAGGAAACCAAGTGTCTCAAACGTCTTCCGAAGGTGATAGGCGCCATCAAAGTTTAGGGTCCTAAATTTCAAATGAGGAGAAAAAACGGAAAAAGGGATCAATTCACTTGCAGTTTTTGATAAAATCATTCTTTAAATTAGTATTTTCTTAAAAAAAAGTTTAAAACACAAAGTTAATAAATGCCGATAGAGGGCGCTCTAGACTTTGGAGCACCAATTACTTTTTCATCAGTATTTTTTTATTTTGTTAAATGTTTACTAATGTTTAGACTTTAACTTAAATTTTGAACGCAAAATTGAAACTATTGGGAGTGGTTAAGTGGCTCAAATTTGACCGCAATCAGGGGGAGAGGAAATTGAAATGCTCGTATGTAATGAGCAAAATAAAAAACGATAAAGCGAACTTTAAGAGTTGATAGTACAACATAAAAACAATCAATTTGCATTAGAAAAAGCATAATTTGAATTCAAACGCAAACGTTTTAGAGCATTTTGAAATTTATCCATGCAAGAAGCGTTATAGCTGAAAGTTTCTGGACGAAGAACATGAAATTGTGATATGGGGAAGAAGAAGAACGCATATGCAAATTGATATTAAGATAAAAGCCACTGACCCGGGTGTGCAGGTGTAAATGACGGTAGAAAAGTAACGAAAGATGCTGTCCATCACTAATCAAGAAAAGGCTGATATGTACTTCATTTACGGAACTGCAAATGGGAATAGTGTAGAGGCGCGACGATTGTACGGAAAAAGTTTCCCAACCGGTGGTTGCCCAATGATAAAACATTTGTGCGCTTGCACAGACAGTTGCGTGCGACAGGATCCTTTTTTGTTGCACGTTCAAATGCAGGCCGTGCGAAGTCTAACAGAACGGCAGCTGTGAAAGAAAAAATTCTGGATATGGTGGCTGATCGTCCGAATAAAAGAACGCGAACAGTGGCTAGTCAAATTGAAGTATCACCCTCCACGACATGGCGAGTACTAAAGGATGAAAGTATGCATCCTTTTCATGTCCAACGAGTCCAGGAATTGACTGAAAGGGTTTTTAATCGTCGAATGGATTTTGCTCGCTGGTATCTGCAGAAGAACACAATAAATTCCGATTTTGGTGCAACTGTGCTTTTTACAGATGAATGTACATTTACACGTGACGGTACTTTTAACACTCGTAATTCCCACCTATGGGCAAATGTGAACCCACATACATCTTTTACACATGCATATTAGCGACGATTTTCCATAAATGTTTGGGCATAAATAATTGGTGACCATCTACTTGGACCTTACCTTCTGCCAGAACGACTGGATGGAAAAAAATATCTTACCTTTCTGCAACGGGTACTGCCAGAAATGATGACAGATGTTCCCCTCGTATCCGGCGAGAAATGTGGTTCCAGCAGGATGGAGCACCAGCTTATTATGCACCAGAAGTGCGAAATTATCTAAATGCTACCTTTCCAAATCAATGGATTGGGCGAGGTGATCCTGTCCCTTGCCCAGCGTTATCGCCCGATCTTTCATGCCTGGATTTTTTTTGTGGGCACACCTGAAGAGTTTTATGCATGAGACTCCTATCGAATCTGCAGAACTCGTCGCCAAACTATCGGCCGCTGCAGGGGAGGTGCGCGATACTCCTGGCGCGTTTCAGAGGGCTCGTGAATCTCTTCTTCGCCGTTGCACCGCATGCAGCGCCTCTAATGGTCAGAGTTTCGAACAGCTATTGTAATCATTTATAATTAAACTTTTTTTTATAACGTAAATGTTCTTTGTTTTAATTTTTGTCTCTTAAAACGAAATCTCTTAAAGCGCCCTCTTTCACCTTCAGGTTAATATTACGACAATAATTTCTTTGATGAATGGTGTTTGATTTGGTGTTGTACTATCACCTATTAAAGTTTGCTTCATCACTTATTATTTTTCTCATTTGATACAAGCGTTTAAAATTTAAACCCCTGAACGCGATTAAATTTGCGCCACTTAATCACTCCCGATGGTTTTAATTTTGAGCTCAAAATTTAAGTTAAAGTCTAAGCTTTAGTAAACATTTAACAAAATTAAAAAATACTGATAAAAAGTAGTTGTTCGGTACTCTAATGTCTATAGCGCCCTCTATCGGCATTTATTAACTTTGTGTTTTAAACTTTTTTAAAAAAAAATACTAATTTAAAGAATGATTTTAACGAAAACCGCAAGTAAATCGATTCATTTTTCCGTTTTTTATCATCATTTGAAATTTAGGACCCTAAACTTTGATGGCGCCGATCACCTTCGGAAGACGTTTGAGACACTTGGTTTCCTATTTACTATTACTCGTCTTGATGTGTACTATCACCTCTTAAAGTTACTCCCATCATTTATGAAACATCCTGTATATATAGGTTCCTATTGGCTCAATCATTAAAATTCTGGAAACTTCCGGTAATATATATTTTGTCGCAATTCGCCAAATGTTTGTCAAGCTCTGCCATCACAGAATCGAACACCCGATCAGCCTCCAACAGTCGTTATCTTAAAACGATCTTTACAGTAAATGAATTATCCGTTCTAGGAAGCAATATTATTGATTTGTAACAGCATGTTCTTATGAATGATTTCAGCTGAAAAACTTTTCCTGTTTTTGACATTTTAAAAGAGAATATAACTAGACTCTTTAAACGAGGTTCCACTATAGTGCAACCTGGTTGGTGGATCTAGTAATAAATGATTACTAAATCTTTGTGTGCTTTATTTACTGGATTAACATTCATTTGCTATATGAATTCTTGGCTTAGGTATCAAAAATAGAAGTGCTTCAGTTTGGAACTCTGTAGAAAATCCAGTGGCATTGGAATAATTATACCTTTTCATAGACTCTCTAATAAGTGTAATGTCAGACAAAATCCTACAAGGCATTGGAATATATCTACGAAATATTTTCGGCCAGAATTTAGCTATTTATTAAATCTATCATACGATCCTTAGCAAATGTTTTGGCTATTAATCTCATCAATAGTGTCCAAAATTCGAATTTGTGCTTGCTTTAAATACATTTTTCTTAATCAGTTGCAATAAAAATTTGACAGAAATACACTTGCAGTCATAAAATTCCAAAGCAAATAAGAAATATTAAATTATTTAATTTTTTAATTATCGCGTTTACATGTCTCTGAAAGTAAAGATTAACAGATAGTCAACTCTTGGCAATATTTCGCACAAAATTTCTCAAGTGTCAATATAAATGCTGAATCTCTGTTTCGAATTGTATCTATCTACTTCTCTATTTTTTGAAGTTATCGTATAATATTAAGTTAAAACAGCCAAGCAGACTGACTTCTCTGAACAGATTCTTTTTAAAAATTTGATAGAAATCTACAAATTTGATGGAAAGATTGTATACCGAATTTAACCTTCTAGCTCAATAAATTTTCTCGTTATCTTTGTCAAAGCAGGTGGACATTTTCCAAAACAGTATTTTTTGAACTCCGGAATGTTTAAAGAGATTCTTTAAAATTTCAAGTTCCAATTTTCAGAAGATTAATATACTTTTTGTTTACTGCGTATATGAGAAAAGGAAGATTAGAAGATAGCAAAACTATAAATGTTAGGCATGTCTCCCGTAATCCACATAAACCAATGCAGAAATGATTTGTTTAGAAGGCTGATCCTTTATATCAGATGATTGATTCCAGAAAGAAAAAGAGAGGAAATACTCTGAAATACGAATAAGGCTGATGATATTTTCTTAATTCAGTTTTTAAGATTTTTTCTTCGCTCTGTATTAAAATACATGACAGTGAGATTCGCCCAGAATAATAAGAGGGGCTATTAAAAATATTTGAAATGTATAACAATTTTGCATTACTCAGTTGAAAGCTCAATATATATTATGGAAACAATGATGGGAAGTCAGTAGTCAACTGCAAATGCTAGTGGTTGATATCTGTTTAAAATATTTATCATTTATTAAATCCTAATTGAATTGATTTTTCTACCCATTATGCTTGTGATCTGATTGTGATATAGAAACCGCATGGTATTCTATAAAAAATCACTATAAAGACATCCATATTTTTGACAAATCAATTGTCTGTTCTAATATGATTACTTATGAAAACAGATGGATTCATCCAAGTAAGATCGTAAAGGTGCAGTGGGATGTTTCTAGAGTGACAGCTCCATATTCCATCTATACGGATGGTTCTAAAAGGAATGAACAAGTTGGGGCGGCTTTTTGTGTTTTTGAGGGAGAAGATAAAATTGAAGAGTTTCATTTTAGACTTGAAAATCACTGCTCAGTTTTTCAAGCAGAAATTTTTGCAATATATCAAGCTTTAAATTGGAAAAACCATAACAAACCGAATTTGCATTATCATATTTTCACTGACAGCCTGAGTGTATTAAAGGCTCTACAAAAATTTAATCCAAAAAATAATGTAATAGAAGATGTTAAAAGTCTGATAGATGATAATATTTCACTACATTGGGTTAAAGCCCACATTGGTATCAAAGGCAATGAACTAGCTGATCTGGCTGCCAAAGCTGCTACGATTAAACCTAAAATAGACTATGACCTTGGAGAATCCGACATATCAATCAAAAATCGTCTTCGTAAAATCCTCATTGATGAATGGCAATCAAGATGGGAAAATAATGAAACAGGCCGCTTTACTTTCAATATATTTACTCAAGTAAAAAGAAATAGATGCATTGACAATAAATATTTAGCCCAGTTAACCACTAACCATGGACTTTCCCCGCATTACCTTAAAAGATTCAATCTGAGGAACTATAGTTGTAGATGTGGTAATGATTATGACGATATTCCCCACTACATTTTCCATTGCCCTATTCTTCAACACTTCAGAAATTTTATTAAACCACATCAACTTATCTCTCAAATTTTGTCAAATAATAAACTGTCTTTTGAAGCCCAAAATATTTTGGATTTCCTGTTTCACAACGAAAGCAAAATTTTCCAAACGGAATAATAATTTATCCTATTATCGCCTATCTGAATCGCCTTACACTCCATTTTTTTTTCTTTCTGGCAAAAGGAAAAGAACTCTTTCTCGGTTATACCTTGTGACAAATCATTTTTAGTGCAAATGTTTTTTACCAGTTTTAGACTTTAAATGGACTTTATTTTTTGCCTTTCGTCAAAGTTTGCGCAGAGAAATTCAAGCCCTGCTAAAAGTGGAGAATATTCTGTTTGTAAAATTGCAGGAAGAGCTCTGTATCTGAAGCTTTTTGTTCCGGATAATGGACTATTCTTTATTTATATTTTTATATTTATTTATATGTTTTTATATATTTATTTATTATTATTTTTCATTTTTTTATCTTTCTTATTATTTTTTGTCTTTCCCTCTAAGCTCTTCCCTCTTTGCTTTTTTTTTGGCTCAGCCTTTAGCTTCTTTTATGCACGTGTACAAGATGCAAAAGTTATGTTTGAATAGCGAGTCTTTTGATGGCTATTTAAATTAGATTTTTTTAATTGTAATTGTAAGCTTTTCACCGGTGTAACGCCACTTTGGGCACACACTTAATCATCATCAGAATACATCAGAATACCCATTATGCTTGTTTGTTATTAAATTTTCTAATACTATGAAGTTACCATCAAATTATTTCTAAAATTCTTTGATGAATAAAAATAGATCCACAATATTATTTATAAAGTTTTATTATTTAGAAAATTATTTATTAATATAATTTCCTATCATTATTTCTTTATGTCTCTTCAGTATTTCTCGGAAACAAATCCTCTTTCTTGCTATATTACATTCGTGAATAAATCCAAATCCAACCAAGCATTCAAAGAAAAGGATCATTTTATTCCGAACCACTACTTCTGCACACACAGCCTGAGCAAAAACACTGGAAGGGATTTTTCCCGAAACATTTTTCCTTCTTTAATCCCGTTAGGAAAAAGAGAGTTGAGGGAAAGTGAATAGATTTTTTTTACCGCAAGCATTCCGTTAACAATCATGAAATTGTTCTCGCAGTCAGAAATATTTGATTACAAGATTTTAATTTGCTCTTTTCACTAATGATTTATTTCAGAATAAAAAGAATATCTTTTTGTTATATCAGTTTCTGAAAGAGATTTTGTTCCGTCTGCCGTTTTTAGAAACTTTTTTCTTGTTTTCTGTATGAATTCACAGCTACATTTCAATCTTTAAATGAGACTTATTTCTTTTGTGGAACTGTTGTTTTATAAATTTTGAGTTGATATCGTAGTATGAGATATAACTACGTTCTTTTTAAGGAGATTAATGATGAATGCAGATAAATAAATCTGAAATCGATTGCATATTTTTTTTGTCTGAAATTCAATTAAGAATTTCTTCCATTTAAATTTCTTTAAATATCGAAAAATGTAAAAGTTTTGTGTGACTTTGACAAAACCTTTTGACTTTTTAAAAGCAATTGGAATTTTTCATAGTATTTAACATTTGTGATTTATTTTTATTTTCATGCGAAATCCTTTTAAATCATAGATCTTCTCAACTTTTGGTATTTTTAAAATACAATCTTTTTTTGTTTACACATTTTATAGTGAAATTATTTTAAAATCCTTGTGGACGTTGTTTAAAAATCTTATTTAATAAAATATAAATAACAATACATTAGTGAAAAATAAAATAAAAAGTTCATAAGTGGAACATAAAATATATTCATTTTGAGACGAAAAGAAACTACACATTTACCCCGATTTAAAACAATTATATTATTGCAAAGGAATACCGAAATATTCTTCATTTCTCTTAACATTTAATTCGGGAAAATTTAGAATTTAACTCTGGTAGTGTGGGCAAGAAGACCTCAGTTTTTTAATACGCAAATTAAATTTTCTAGAAAAGTATTAGTAAGAAATTTGGCACTATATTCTGCTGGTATTTTTTTATACATTTAAATATGTTTTAGAATTTTTTAAAAATATATTATCATTGAAAAATGCAATTACATAGGAATATACATCTTCCTCTCAAATTAAAACAAATAATATTATGGAAAATATGTATTACTTATTTTTTTTCACAATACTTATTTCAGTTTGCAAAGATATATAGAAAACCATATGAGAAAAAATATCAAGAATTATAAGAAAGAATATTGACAATGGGTAAAAATTACAATGGGTAAATTTATTTTATTGGTATCATCGGATTTCGAGGTCGTTTTAAACATACAGGTTAAGAATAAAAATCAGTCTATGAATCCTATAGGTGTATTCTCTTGATATATTAATATACTTTAGAAATTTTGCCAAAACAAATTATTATTAGAAAAAATTATTATATTTGAACATACATATCAGAATCAGTTGAATGCGAACTTCCATAGAAAAATTCCTATGTATAATTATCGTCATCACTAAAATCATTTCTGCTTCATTTAATACCTCTGCAATTCCAAATTTTAGAATCATCTGTTAAGCCTTGTTTAAAACCAGAACACTAAAAGAGAGGCGTGGTTTCACAAACGTCGCTCAAAGAAATGGCTGAAATATTTTAAAAAGCATTCGCTGAAACTGGCAGAAAATGTGCACGTGAAGTGAAAGTCACGAAAAAGGAAACTACAGGGTTAATCCATTCGATTGAACTGAAAATAAAAGTGGTAGGAAGTTCATCTATATAGTCCACCGATCTTTCTAATAGACCACATCTCCCAAAGTAAAGGTTAAATCTGTTTAACTTAAAATTTCATAAAATATTATCTGGTGAAAAAATTAGGGCAATACATTAGTATGTAAAAAAAAGGAACATGAATAAAAATTAACAAATAAAACGTACCGTATTTTTCGCTGTATAAGACGCACCCAATTTTAAAGGAGGCAAATCTAGAAAAAAAAAAGATTATGAACCAAATTCTGTAGTAAAATATTTTATATCAACTGTATAAAGTTAACAGCAGCTTAAGGAAATTTTTTTATCAACCATGTAACATACTAAGAGCTATCTTTACTCTCATAAATAGTCAGCAAACTGTGAAAGTAACAAAAATAAGGCTGTCATGTTTTTATTCTAACCCTAAGAATTCCTCTTCTTCGCTGCTATCAGAAATGAGGAAGGGCAGATCCACGCAGTCATTGTCATCACTTTCTTCCTCACTGGTGTCAAATAAGACGTCGTCTTCTGTTCCATCCAAGCATTACTAATGCCACACTTCTTGAATGATTTTACAACAATGTCTTTCTTTACGGAGTCCCATGACCTTTTTACCCATTCACACACTTGTGTGATAGTGGGCCTCTTCATCCGTCCAGTAGGAGTCAGATCATGGTTCCCAGCTGCCATCCAGGTGTTCCACTCCTCTCGTATCAGAACTTTGAACGGTTTGTTAATAGAAATGTCCAGAGGTTGCAGCTGGCTGGTAACACCAGCAGGAATCACAGCTATTTGGGTCTTAACTTCCTTAAAGTTCTTTTTAGTAGTTTCTGTAATGTGCGCTCTGAACTGGTCAAGCACCAACAAGGAAGATTTCTTCAGAAGCCCGCCAGGACGTTTGGACCACACTTTGTCAATCCACAGCCTCATGCCATTTTCGTCCATCCACCCTTTATCATGAACGTGCACGATGACTCTCCGTGGAATTGTTTCTTTTGGGAATGTTTTCCTTTTAAAGATCAACATTGGCGGCAGTTAGGTGCCATCTGCACAACAGGTCAGCACAACCGAGTAGTGGGTTTTCTCATGCCATGAAGTTTTTACGGTTATGCTTTTGGCTCCTTTGTTATCTACGGTTCTGTTAGATGACACATCAAACGTTAGCGGGATTTCATCCATATTCCCAATCTGGCTCATTTCAAAGTTATTCTTCTTCCTCGCATCAGTAACAAACTTATGAAAAGACAGAATCTTTGATTCGTATTCCGTTGGCATTTTTTGTGCAATTCTGGTTTTGGTGCGCATAGAAAGGCCAGATCTCTTCATAAATCTATAGCACCACTATGGTGATCCGGTGAAATCCTGAAAGCCTTTCTCCACAGCAATGCGTTTGGCCTCATAGATTATCATTTTTGTTGAGACAGAAAGTCCATTTTGCCGGTGACGTGTGATCCACTCCTTTACTTCTACCTCTAACTCTGGCCACTTTGCAGTTGGTCCACGCAAGGTGTGCTTGCTTTTATCCAACTTTTGGAGCTGATCCTCCTGTTTCCTCCACTCTCTTATCATTTTCTAAGTTGGAGGTGGCCCAAAGTGTCTCTCCGCTGCTCTGTTTCCATGTTCCTTAGCAAATTTTATTACTTCCAGCTTGAAAGCAACTTTATATGCCAGTCTCTTCTGCTTCGACATCTTGATGCGGTGGTATGAAATATGATATATTTCATTCAGATATACCATACTACATATATCACAGCTATCCGCGCCTCCGCTTGCTCCCGCACTGCGATTGGCTGAGCGAAGAGACGCGTGCCTTCACCCGTTCCGGCGCTGGCTTACGAGACTATAAAAAGTGCCCAAAGCCAGCGCGGGAGCGAGCGAAGGCACGCTCCGCTTCGCTCAGCCAATCGCAGCGCGAGGCAGAGACCGTCCAAATACAGTGCCTGGCAGAGCGGGGCTTCCTCGTCTCAGACGGTGCCAAGAGGTGGAAGGGAACGGAGTGGCCGAGTATTCCTGCGGTAAGGTATGTATGCAGAGGTGGAGGGCAGCGGAGGGACATGGTGGGCTTTTGTATTTGCCGTATAAGACGCAGGCACTTTCCCCCCCCGATTTTGGGGAGAAAAAGTGCGTCTTATAAGGCGAAAAATACGGTACTTCGTATGCAAAGCTTATTGAGATACAAATATTCGACTCACATATATAGTTGAAATGATAATAATGTAATATAGTAGAAATAATAATAATAATGTAATTTAAATTCCCCAAATTCACTTCTTTAACATAATTTTAAGTGTGTTCACGGAATTTTAAGTTACAATGAATGCTTTTAATCTGATCATTCTGTTTGAAGGAGGGTGTAGAGATAAATAATGAGAATTATATTTCATTTTTTTTCTTTAAAAGTTTTAATTATTTCATAATTTTAATGAATTTATCAGTAAATTAGAGCCATTAAAAATTAAAAGAACATTAAAGAATAATTTATTCAGCTTGATTTATAAATGCAAAATATTTTGAATATCAATAGAATAGTAGTAGTTATAAATGTGCCTTTATAAAGGAAAATAATACCATATTTATTTTAATTGGAAAAGAAAATACTTCAGTAAATACAAGTTTTTTAAAATAAAAATCTTCAAGTTGATTTTCTAGAAGTGGCAGCAAAGTAAACAAGAAGAATTTCAATCCAAGAGCCTGAAGATGACAATTATATGAAGCCATTTAATTACTGAAATATGAAAACTAAAAGTTGGGAAAAAAAGAAAGAATAATGTTTTTCTTCGAAGGGTTTTTGTCCTGATTTTCGAATACTATGGCTAGGTGTTCAAACAGACAAGATTTTTCTTAAAGTATCTTGCCAATATTTTTATCTTTCTTAATTTTGATGAAATACTGCAATAATTGCAGAGACAATTATCGGAACGAAAGCTAAATTTTCTTTCAATGAATTCTTTCAATTAATACAATGTATGAACAGAAATTTTAACAATCGTTTTATGCTTTTCTGGGATTTTGATTTGATTCCAGATATTAAACAGAAAACAGACTCAACCTTAAATATTAACTTAATGATTAAAAAAACGGTATTAAAAGTGAATTTAATCACATGAAGTAAATAAAAGTTATTTAATAAATAAATGAAATAAAAAACCAATAAACAATAACATAAGAAAAAATGTGAATGTATGAAATATAAAAATATATTTAAAGCGTTAAACACTGTTAAAGCAGAATTTTAATTTTATCCTTTTGTAGAAAACATTCGAATTTAATTTATTTAAAAGGGAAAAATTCGTTAAAATAGAACACTTCCAAGTTTTGTAGCTACTCTATAAATGATAAACTTAAAATAATGAAAGTGAATTGTTATAATTGTTTTGTAAGCATTAAAATTTTAAAATTGAATGTTGCTTACAGAATGCAACTTTTATTTTTTGTCGAGTATGCATATTTACATACGAATAGAAAATTCTTAAGCAACACTCTTTTTATATAACTAATAGAGTTTTCAAACATTCAGTTATGCTGTATCTATCTGTTAATGAGCTAACACATGTCATTACTTTAACTGTTGAAAGTGAAAAATTTTCTTCAAGGAGGTTACAATAATCGAATGAAATAAATTCTAAATGAGAGAGCATCTGAGTATAAATTATGAAAGATCATTAAATGAAAAACTTCGGGTAACTACAGAAAACTTCGGATAAAATTGCTGTAATGAATAATAGCAACTTCATTAAATATAATTGAAAGCAACTAAAGTGGAAGACCAATAATAATTGTAGCGAGTAATGGATAAGGGGACATTTTCGAAAACTCCGAGATGATTTTGAATAAAATTATATTTTTCAGTAGTAATTAAAATTGGAATTAATCCTTAAATATTAACAGCTGCTGCAAACTATATCACAAAGAAGGAATTCTGAGATGATTTTGAATAAAATTATGTTGCTTAGGGTTCAATAAAACTGAAATTTTCTCTTAACTATTAATTATATCAAAGAGAAAGATGTTATTGTTGTATCCAGAAATATCCGATTCCATAAGACATTGATGAATTTTCTGTTCTTGTATGCAGAACTAAGCAATTGCAATTGTCGAAAAATTTAAAACTTGATATTCAGTGCATAATTGATAAACAATTTTCTTATAATCGCTTCAAGAACTTGAGTTTTATTTATAATTATTAAATTAGGAACAATACTTAATTAATTTATGGAACCATTGAATTTATGGATGTAATTTAAAAGGTTCTCTTGTCTTGACTTAAGAGATAAAATTAAAACAAAAAAAAATTATGTTTGAAAATCATGTAGGAAAACACTGCAAAAAAATTTGAAGGGAATAAAACAACAAATAAAAAAAATTCTGCGTGTTCGAATTAAAAGTAAAATTGTGAATGTCAGTAAGTCAATTGAATAATATTTTTAAAACAATAGCATTAATTTTAAAACAATAGCAAAAATTAAATTTACAGATAATGTTTACTGTTACTTACAGATAAATCAATAAA
The DNA here is from genome assembly GCA_026543055.1 of Argiope trifasciata. NCBI lineage: Eukaryota > Metazoa > Arthropoda > Arachnida > Araneae > Araneidae > Argiope > Argiope trifasciata. The sequence goes on from JAPMOQ010051293.1 coordinate 462,694, forward strand.
TATATCGATAAAAAATCAATACAATTTTAATAAGCTTTACAAACACGCAAATTGTAGAAATGTGTATGCTCATCAATTCCAAGCAAGCTGAAGAACTGTATTGGCTGTTTATTTATCATAATCACAAGTAAATTCTAATTCGCTTGATTCCGTATCTCTTCTTCCCAAAGTGATTTTTTTAAAAAAAATATATTAAAAAGGAAAAAGTTAAAAATAAGTTCTAGAGCTATTAACTTATTACACAGGAGATTATTCAATCAGAGATGCCTGGTATTAGGGTTAAATATTCAGAAATAATGACCAATGGATAAACTAGAGAATGAAATAAAGTTTTTATACTGCTAAATTTCAAATGATCAATTATTTTGATCTAATAAATTCAAGAACTTAAAAAATCTGTTCTATGCAGAAATACTAATCTTCCCATTCTTTAAATCAACTTCGAGCTACAAATTTTCTTAATATCTGATTATTTCAATTCTAAAGACTTAAAAGCCTGTTAAATTATTGTTTAAAAATCAACCATTTTTTGTTAATTAGGATATTTTATAGGATATAATAACAAATTTATAGTTCTGTCAAATGAAAACGATAATTACAAAATGTTCAGAGCAAGCAGGATAATATTCCGTACGGTATTTTAGAATATAAAATGTACATTATTTTCAAATTTCATACTAAATCATTCAAAGGGTAATCCATCTGTTATGTACTTTTGCATGCTTATAAAAGCAAGAATTCAAAAAAAGCAATGATTTAAATAAATGAAATTTGTAACAGGAATTTGGAGCAACAATTGTAATTCGACATCAAATTCATTTCAGTTTATCGGAAAAATACTCTCAGATACATATCTGAATTCAGGTACTTGTACATTAACCGTATGTCCTTTAACAGCCAATGGATAATAAAGATATAAGATCAGTTATCAGCTTCCTATCGTTCTCTCCTTGCCAAAAGTTCATAATACTGTTTTTTTCAATCCTATGAAGTACACAAAGTTTAAGAATGAGACTTTGAAAATAAAAATCTCAGCACTCGTGGCGTTCATAGTCTTTACGAATGTTTAAATTTTTTTGTGGTACAAAGGAAATGCCTTTATAAGAGAGTATGAGAGAAAAGTTTGGGGGAGACCATTTCCACTATTTTTTCCCTATGTCCGTGTATTCATTAAATAGCCTGTTCAAAATATTTTGTGAATGTTTGAAAAAAAAGAGCTAAAACTTTTCTTATTTTATAATTTTGTTTATTTTTACATTTGTCATTTGTTAAGTCTTTTTCATCTTTTTTTTTCGATAATTTGGCCCAGCATAAACAACATAAAAAGTCTAATTTAATTTAAACAAAAACTATGATGACTCAAACAAATAAGATAAAAGTAATTGCCAAGTTATCTCGCACTTTTATAATGAAAGTAAAAGAATAAAATTTTTTTCATTTAATTAAAAATTGCACATTAAACGCAAAAAAGATCCTTATAAAAAATAAACATTTAACATTTTTTTTACCATTAGGATTTTCAGTTTTCATCAAATAAATATTTTTTCTTTTCTATGAATAAAGCGGTCGCATATTTCCAAACACTTCTTTGTTTAGAGAAGTGATTCGTTCGAGTGTTTTTTTTGTGCATTTCTTTTAATGAATATTACAATAAGGCGTATTGAAATTATTCCCCTTTCTAAAAAAGTTGACTATTAAAATAAGGCATAATTCAAAACAATTTGTTAAAAATATGCAAACAAATTTTTAAAAGAAATTCTATTCAAGCAAAAAGGGGTTTTTACTCTCATTTTTTCAAAATGCATTTTAGCGATTACATTGTTTAGATTAATATTAAACAAGTAATATAAAAAAAATTAAAATTCAATTCCTACTTTTAAAAAGATTTTTTTTTACTTTTAATCACTTTTTATTAAATAATTATAAAAAAATTATTAAGCATTGAAAAATTATTGATTTTTGCAGGAATTGAACTTGCATTCTTCAGCTTCACGTGAAAAATACTGAAATCTTTACATTTTACAGATTGAGCTATTGCCTATTAAATTTCAGTTAAAAACTGCTAAAAAGTATTTAAAGTATTATAATTTAATTAATGAACTAATATTTGAAATAAAAAAGACAACCTGTATTAACATCAAGTGTCATTCACTACAAGCCTTAAAAGATCTATATGAACTTGAATGGATGAATAAAAAAGTATTTTATGGATGATTGAAAATTTAAATAAAATATATAAATAAATTTATATTAGGAGAATGAACTAATTGTAGGAATTGAAAATATTTATTGTCAATTTACTCATTATTCGATAGTAATAATTTTTATAATTTTCTTTTATCTCAATATAAAAAGAATTTGTAATAGTAAAATAAGTTTTATGCATTATTTTTGATCGAAATTTGCAAACAGCATGCAATATTATATATTTTAGTAGATAAAAAATCACAGCTTTTTGCCATGATACCATAAACTGTAATTATATTAAATTATATTTCCTTCATTGTTAATTATTATTTATGTGATTTACAAATACTGTATTGATTAGTTCATATATACATTTTTAACTGTATTGTTTATGGTCGGCAATTTGTATTCATTATTTCTTAGTGATTTTTTTAACACTTTTTATAAATTATTTGTGAAAATGTCTTACTGAAGAAAAAAATATGGATGGAAGGTTGAAAAGGCATGAAGTGATAAATCGTTTATCTAATCTTTAACATTAATAAGGCTTGGACTCTTTTTCTCTTTCATTTGAAGGAAATCTGCTTTTAAAACATTTTGTGTATTTTCTCCGACATTAATGAAGCAGTAATTTTTCATGCATATTATAATAATTTTTTTTCAGTCCTTTCCTCATTATTAATAATTTCATCAGTTTTTATAAATGTTTGTACGCATTATTGCTTCCTGATTAAAATCTATGTGCCTTATCCTTTTTTATTTGACTAATGAAGGTTTTATTTTTACCATATTTTTTTCTGTGAAGTATTTCCACATCATAATTTTTCTCTGTTCGCAGTGTATCAACTCTAATTAGTATTAAATATCCAGTTTATTATTAATTAAATTCTAACCATTAGTTTAATATGAAACGTTAGTGCTATGCTTGGCGTTTCAAAAGAAAAATGATTTAACAAATTAAGACAAGTTTTATTCAGTCATTTCTCCTATTAATAATATTCCATGAAATTTAAAAAAATATTAATCATTTTTACTAAAATTTTCATACTACTCAAATTTGCTCAATAAAATTATCTCTCTCTTTACAAACTAAAAGGGATCTGAATATTAGTATTTTGTAAAATTTTAGATAATTTCTGATATTGCCCTGATAAACATAAGCCTATTGAATTAAAATAATAGCTTGAATTAAAATAATGAAATTCAAAGCTGCATTGCAAAAGAGGGAAACACTTTTATTTAAAATAATAATATTTTACTAAATACGTCTAAAGCATAAAAAATGTGTCAATAAAAGTAATCTAAAATTTGAATTTTTGTCCTGAAATATTACAAATCTGTCGTATGATTTACCTGTGTTGTCGATTTAATGGTAAAGCTGATCACAATTGGTTTTATGAATTTTAAGGGAAATAAAAATTGATATTACTTGTGGGGAACAATTGGTGGTGAAAAATTAAGAAAGAAATATGCTTACTTGGTTTTGTTCTAAGCTACAATAATTTCACAAAAAATTTGCAAATTTATAATTTTCAAATGTTACAAATGCTCAACTCTTTAACACGTTTTCTAAAATTAGTAGCCTTCAGTTTTTCTTTGCTGATAATCTGTATTATTTGAATAATGTTCTTCCAGTTTCGAAAAAGGCGATTTTCTTTGACAGTTGGTTGTTATTTCTTGCTAAATTAGGTTTTATAATTTTACCTGTTAATGAAACATCTTAAATGGATTCATTTTAGGAAATTTTAATAGTTTAAATAAAGGGTAATAAAAATGAATTCATCCATTAAGAAAATTAACCTAAAGAGATTTTAGGAAGACGTTTTAGTTCATAATATTAACGTTTTAATTAATGTAGAAATAAAAGTATTTTTCAGTTACAAAGATAGTAGCTATTTGGACACATGACGAATTACAAGTTCCACGTTGATAATTATTCAATGTTTGTTTCTTCTCTAAAAGTTTCAACTCGGCACAGTTTAAAAATTGAGCATAATTTTTCACTTTGATATATTTTAAAATTTTAGAATGTATGGAAAGGAATTTCTATTTCAGATTAATAATTTATTAAAAAAGTCATGACTCTTTTAAAAAAATGTTTATGAAAACTGTTTTTAACATATGATCACGATGTTGAATATATCAATCTAAATGTTATTGTTAATTTCCAAAAAAATATGTTATATAATTTCAAACTCTTGTATTATTTTCGAAACGTGTGAGTCTTTTTAACCGAAATAAAAAGTAACCCAAAATTAACGCAAAGTCTGAATTTACCACAATTTATGCACTGAAATGGTGCAGCCAATTAAAAAAACCATTTGACAGTTGTTATTTTTAATGAAAATTCATGTATATTAATTTTTAATGGGAATTACTATAATTCAATGATTGAACTTTTATTCCTCAATATAGAATTCTGAAATGCTCTCTAAGAAGCAAAAATTAATTTATGTAAATTTAACTTGGAACCGATGACAGTTGTTGCAACTTATATAATTTCCAATTTTATAATTGCTGTTGCAACTTCACTGATAAATAACTAAGTGATGATCAAACAATTATATATGAATGTCAAATATACAAAACAGCCCGGGAATTTCTAGTTTGTCAGTATAACAGGAATTTAAAAACAACATTAGGGAATTTATTTTTAAGAGGTGAAAAACTGCTTCCCCATGAGCAAATAAAAGAAGTCCAAGAAACATATCCATGACTCTTTTCAATGCATGTATTTTGTCCTGGCCTGACTAATTCAAGAATTTTAGTTACGTTATTAATATTTTCAATACTCATTCTTTCGTCACTACAAAAGATATCCATTACTTGTTTTGAATGAAGGACGCTTTTTTCACTTTTTATTCCATTATATTCTTATATCCTGTTAAAAACATAATTAACACACTGAGTCACTATCCACAAAAATAAAGGAAGAAGACATGGAAGAATTCATCCAAAAAAAAAAAAAAAGAAGTCTATTACTTTACCTCAATTTTCTAGCATCCATTTCACTAATTGGAACGTACTTCGGTAATTAAAAGTTATCTGCAAACCTCCTGGGAACATATTTGCTTCATTGTTACTTTGAAAGAAAAAAAATATACAAGCAGATTTGTCCTGAAAATGGGAGAGTCGACAAAAGCTTTCTTTAATATTAAAGTAAATATTGCATTCACGGGCATATTTTTCTCTTTTTAATAGCTAAATATTCCTCCAATGGGACAAAATATTTTGTTCAGGAAGAAAGTTCTTTTTACCATCAGTGCCAGATTGTGTCATTGTTTGAGGAAGTTTTTAGTTACTAAAGAAGTGTATTTCGAAAGAAATGAATCCATCTGAATTCATTTTCTAGCAATAAAGATTCGAAAATAAATACATAATAGCATGCATCTTTTTTTCTTTGATTTGTAAGTTGGTTATTAAAAATTTTCTTTTTATTTACATTTAATATCGGACTATTAAAAGAGAAGAAGGAAAGACAAAAAATGGATTTTTTCGCACTTGAATAAATATTATTAACTTGAGAGGTAATAAAAATCTTAAACGATACACATTAGCAACAAAATTAAAAATCGCAATCTTAATTATTTTCGAAATAAATTTTAAAAAGTTCACATTTTGAAAAGTATTTAAAAATTTCCTTCTAAAATTAAACGATATCTCTGCTATTCCACTGAATTAGATTTTATACAAAAGAAATAAACAGAAATTTTTTAAATTCAGTATTGAAATTTGTTTCGAATGCAATGTGTTTAGAAACAAAGTTGTCAAAAAAGGCATAGAAATCAATGGAAAATAATACCATATATAAGTTTATAAATGTGTGTCTAATTATTTTGGAATATGCAATTATTTTGTAAATTTGTCAAGCAAATAAGCAATCTTTTCTAAAAAATGTTGATGTACAATTTCGAATGATTTCTATATGATCTTTATTTGGGAAAAAGGGTGAAAATTAATACTAAAGTTAACACTCAGTCTCAATTAACATGCCTAAATGCATTTAGGTATGTTATGTATTTTTATATGTATTTATAAATATCATTTACATTTGTAGAACAGCATTTTGAACAGAATTTTATTTGCTGTATGAATTTTATTATATATATATTCAGAAAATAATTCAGGTGTCACTCAGAAATACAGAAACTTTGCGGACACATTAACTTGATATTATACGTAGGCAATTAAATTTATATAAATCTTGTTTTTCTTACTTATCACACTTTGCAATCCAGCTGACAGAAATTTGTCAGCGATTTAAGACGAAGTTGTTTGTTCAGTAGCGACAACAAGGGTCAAGAGTACGACTTTACTACTTCATACTTCACAATCGCTTGCACAGCCCCTTTTTACAGGGGAGAACATTCATAGAACTAAAAGATTCAATACAGAAGAACAAACATGTCGTAACCGGTCCGCGAACTCGAGACGCTCAGATCAAGGAGGGAGGATTAAAATAATTTATGTATTTTTTTGTATGCATGATTACACTTTCATACAACTACGACAGAAACGGTAAGCGGTTTTTGGTCTGTTGATTTAACATTTATAACTTAATTTTTAAGAGGTGATGATTAATTAATTACAAATGAAGAGAAAAAGAGTTATCTCATAAAGAAAGAAAACTATTTAATTTTGTTATTAATGTTAATTAGATTAGCTAATTAATAATAATTAGCTAATCTATTTTAATTTTGCCCTTTTATTTATGGTAGTAATTGACAATTTTTTTACTTGAAAAGCACAAGTATATTTTAGATTAAACTCCTTGTAAAATACAATTAACTCTGTATTATCCTCAATTTTTAGCGAGATTGCAGATATTAAGTATTATTGTATTCAAAATCACTTTTAATGTACTTTTCAGACTACCTTGATTTGATAAGCAAAAATATTTTGTCGAAAATAAAATGATGCAAAAGGAATAAAACAGTTTTCAAATTTCTTGCACTGATTATTTAGACTTTAAATGTTGTTTTTTTTAGCTACTCTAGCAAATGTTTTTTTTTGTAATAAAATAAGCATTATAGCTTTCTATTTTATTAAAAAAAACTCTATCATATGGTAATAAATGAGCCGATGTTTCATTTTTTTCATTAATATTTTCACCACATATAATTCTATACTTTAATGTTTTCCATGTTAATTAAATGATTTGTGTTTCGCCTGGTCTGTTGAGTTGTAAATATTTAATGACATGTTTTATTGCCATAAAAATGGGAGCCACTTTGGAGATTAATATGCATTTATTAAGAGGAATCCTGCTACTGCTTTCTTTCCTAAAACTTGAAGTTTAACTCGGTTTGCGTTCAGTTTACTTTTATTCTTATGTGGGAAGTGTTCAGTAATAAAAAACAATAAATTGTAGATAAAGTTCAATGTGTCCTTATAATATCCTTGCGATGCAGTGATGTATTTAGAGGGTTGCGACATTTGCAACTCGGATATATTTTTATTAGTTAAAAATCATTATATAGATTAAATAAAATTTCACTCTTTACTTATCTTGGTTAATTTCACTTATTTGTATTTATTACTGCTCAAAAAAGAGAAAAAATCGTACTTCCAATTAGGAGAAAATGTTTGCTCACCATTCTGGGTGTGAAGCAATTTAAATTAGTTTTCTAACTTAATTAAAAAATAACCTATGAAGAAACGGCTGAACTGAATTGAGAAAAGTTTGGAAACGTTTATTATCTAGAAACTTAAGTTTTTAAAATCCTGAAATCTGTCATATAAGTATGCCAAAGGCAGTTTGCGTTCATTCAGATTTACTATTCTTTTAAACATCTCTCTCCTATTTCTCTTTGTTTATAAGAAGTTTATATTTCAAAAATAAATAACAAACAAAAAGAGCAAATGTAAATACATTTACGAAAAAATAATTCGATACTATAAAATTTCTGAATTTGCCTAAAGAAACATATAAAGGTGAAGTAAGATTATTTCCTAAACCTAGAATTCCATCTCGTGTATGAAATGACAAGAACGAAAACTTTAACTCACTCGTAATGAAAGCTTTTCTTGATTCTTATCTCTTTTGAGCTGTTTTTTTTCCCTCAAAGGTAAATCGACCTTTCCTACCATACAATAATTTAGGAAAGTGGTTTAAAGAATATACAATTCAATATAGAATCAAAGTGATATCAGTTTTTGGAAGCTATAAATACTAACGAATAAAACCGTCTTGAAGGATTTGACAAATATTTGTGCTTTTAAATCAAATTGGATAAATTTTCGATTTGAAATAAAATATTTTATTCAGGTTATAGCACCGAAGGTTTGATTTGGTTCTTTTATTTTGACGTCAATTCAAAAATCTAAATGTGATCCTAAGACGCATTTTGCAATAAAATAAATTTACCAGCTTGAAACAACTAATTTCAACATGATTCTTCACCAGTTACTTTTATAACTTCAATCGCTTTTGGCAGTGTAATTTATAAACCAACCGACCCCGATACTGTACCTGCGTTTCAACTTTATAACTTATTATTTCTTGCTTTCGCCTTATTTTTCCTTGAAAGCAATAAAATATGCGAAAGAACTTTTATTACAAAAAGTTTGATTTGTTAATTTACAGTTTATAAATTTATTTTGTTACCAAAGTAGCCATGAATTTGAAATGCCATTAAACATGACTTCCATAAGATTTGTATCTTCATTGTAAAAAGGGAATATGTAAATTTTTTTCATTTTTTTTCAGATTTGTTATTTTAATATTTTACTCCTTAATGGTCTTTCTGGAATTTGCTTATATTTACAAAATATTATTTTCGAATTTGGTTAAATTAATTAATTAACTAGTTTAATTGAATTTTTGTTTTACATAGAGATTTCGCCTACTGAACAATTAGTAAAAATTCGAGTCCAAATATCCATAATATTATTTGCAATGTTTAATTAAATTACGAAATTACTTTTAATATTATTGCAAAAATATGCAGCAAAATACAGAAACAAATGATTACGAAATAATATAAAAAATTCATTTTGATGAATTTATTAAAACGTATTTAAACATGTTTCCATTGAAAACTCTGTGGTAATGTCTCACTTCCTACTGCAATGCGGGCCTGTCTTGTAAACTGATTTGTTGCATGTTAAATGCGTGAGGTCAAAGATCTTTACCCCGGTGGGTTGCTAGATGAAATACCTCTCTCATCATCAAAGATAATGGTTCAAAGTGGTTCTTTTTCCAAATTAACTTTAGTGTTGGTTTGAATTGAGATGTTAATATAATTAAACTAAACAACCAGCTATTTTATTGCTTCATCGATTCTCAGAGCGTAAAGCTTATTTGTATGTACGATTGGTTTCACATTTCACAAAGGATAAAATAAAGAGCGAAACATTTGGTGATCTGTGAAAACTCCATGTGCAGTAATTATCTTTACTGAGAAAATGGTTTGATCATTGATTCCATATGATCACTGAAAAGGTAAAGTTGGAGAGTAAGCGAGTTGACTTTAAAAATGTGATCTACATTTTAAATACATTCCTTGATAATTGCTAAATGACAGTTACGTTTTTCGGAATAATTAAGTAAGTTAAATAATTAAGTAAAACTAAGTACATATTTACTAGGGAAAATATGCATTTATTATAGCGCAAAATGGTGCTGATATCAACACATCGAAGAATTAAAAATTTATTTAAAAAAAGATTTTCCTTGGATGATTTCAAAGCAGTGCTACAAAAATTGATCTTCAGCTAAAAATAATGTAGACAAGACATGAGTACCTGAGTATTATGTGCTATGACCATGGACACTAATACACATTTTATATTTGTTCTAGATGCTCTTCATTTATCTATTGATGAGTTCTTGGGTATCAAAGGCATTTCAATAGGATTGTAGTCGGGAGAGTCAGTAGGTCAGTATATACGAACAATACTTTCACTTCACAGTGTGTTCGATACATCAACGCTTCTGTGTGGCAGCGCATTATCTTCCATGAACAAAACGTTTGGACCCACAATATCCATAAAAAGATTAACATGATCCAGAATAACCTCTCTTTAATTTCTTTGCGATGTAACGCTTCCTTGCACAAAGACATGAAGCGATTCTACCATTATGTATGAAGCCTGCCCACACCACCCCTCCGGGGTCGTATCGATGAGGTTCACTAACAAACTGAAGTGTATAACGTGTCTCAAGCTCTCTCAATAGTAATTGGTGGATAGAATCACTTGTCACACTGAAACGAGATTCGTCTGAGAATATCACTGTAGAGCAATTTTAGATATCCCAACCAACATGTTCCTTATATCAGATTAATCTCTTACGACAGTGGGTGTGGGAGGTGGAATGCAATGAAAAGGCTTCCGCACATATAAACCAACTTGATTTAATCGCATTGAGATGGTTCTTGTCGAAACATACGAGCAGTTGCAAGGTTTGCAGCTATCTGGACAGGAGTTAAATTTCTGTCCATTTTTGCCACGAGAGGCACACAGGGATCATCTAAAGGTGAGGTGTTTCTACCACGATCCCCGACCTTCTTTTGCAAAGCGTTTATGCCTTCAGTGTCCTTCTTTAATCACGAGATGACACTCTTTAATACATCTATTGCAGCAGCTATAATGGCAACAATTTGAACTATCCCAGTGATCCAACTGCTTGGTTGCGATCGTAGCCATTGAAATGATGCCATATACAAACATGCATTTTACAAAATATTTTATTTGTATATTGCATGAAAGCAAAAAGATTTTAGAGAAAAAACTTTTATAACATTCTGAACTACTTTGGGTCAAACATCAAGTTGCATGAATTTTCGCACAAATCATCAATCATTTCGCACAATCAGCTTGTATGCAATGTCTTTTATACAGATAACGAGTCCAGGTCTACTACCACCTTTCAGCTTTAATTTACTTTTATTTGTCAATTGTCTCAGACATAAACCACCTTTTGCATAAACCACCTTTTTTTTTAATATCGATTGCATCAAAATTTTGTTACAATTTAAAATTTTGAACTAAATAAAAATCAACACCTATACTCTTAGGTCTTTCATGTACAAAACCCAGTTTTCCCTTGAGTGGATATTCTTAGCAGTCGACCACAATAAATCCTGCCGATACTTCTACCTTCAGTGGTGGCGGGGTGGTCGGCTGTAAACAAGAAGGAAAATTGGATGTTAAACATTTTATCTTTTATGGAACACAGGTATGAAGTTTCCATATAAAATATAATCTAGCTTTTAATTTATTTTTTATCTGTTAGTTTTCGATTTATTATTTGATATTTTTGGTTTGTTAGCCATTTCTTATTTTTTGATTAATTAGTTAAATGACATTTTAAATTTATAAGTTATTTGTTCCCATGTACACAGACTGACAGATATAATTTCGAAATTGACATTTTAAAGAAAACAAAAAGATTCATGAAAATCTAAATACAATATTTTTTCTAGATTATAATATTCTTCTTAAACTTTATGAGCTAAAATAAATGGAGGAAATGAACAAACGTGTTCGGCTGAATGAAGTACCAATCGGATATTGTAAAAAGATATGTAATTATAATAAACATTATTTGATTGATACGTAAAAAACATTGATCCTGAAAGTTAATACATTTTGTCAGTTCTTCGAAAGAAGTTTCTACCAAATTATTTAGTTTTATTGCATTTTAGTTAATAATATTTCTTAAAAAAAGAAACGAAGATAAAATTCATAGATAAGAATGATTTCTTTTTCAGTCATATATATATTTCATTTACGATATTATGTATGTTTTACAAATTGCGTTTTATTGAGCTATTAAATTGATAAAGCTTTTTAAATTTGAAAAAATATTCATATTCAAAGCGAAGAAGAAATCAAAATTCAGCAATACTCTAGAATAATTAATTAAATAAATAATAAATAAAATTCTTATAATATTCTGTTTGAATTTTTTATGTATAATGCTGATATTACTTTACATTTCTGATTCGTTTATAGAAAGCAGTTATTATCACACCTAGTTTCAAATTTTACACAAAATAATTCTGCAGAAATATTATACTGTATAATACAAACTAAAATAAAGGAATACTGAAATTAAATTTTAAATATACTTGTTATTTTGTATATGAATTGTATAAAATGTACCTTTCGTCAATACTATTATAAAATTATGTTAGTATAAAATGTTGAAAGTCTATACCTCTGTCTTTCGTAAATCCGCTCTTAAATATGAGATGAAGGAAGTTTCTGAAAGTTCGATCAAGTATTAACAAACATTTTATTTCTAAAATAACAGAGATAATAGTATTAGTTTTCGCCTAAAATTTTTTAATTATTTTTTCTTTTAAAGTTTCTCTATACCTTCAATATTTTCCTTTTATGTTATAGTTTCGTTTTGTAATCACTCACATACCTGAGTTCAAATTTGATATAAACCAGGAGAATGATATTAAACCTCCTACCAGCAAACTTTTCTAAATTAAACTACACCAAACTTTACACCGCTTTTAAAAGCACCTTACTAAAGCCTTGAACAAGCATGCTGATGGACGAAAGAAGTAACACAGGAACAATGAATGTATAATTAATATGTTCCTTGAATGATGTGTAGAAAAATAAAAATGGATGCTTGCCAAGACAGAATTAATCGGGTGAAATCTGTTATTCAAAACAGGGCTTGCTTGCTTTTTGAGATATAATGCTTCCACTTTTATCATGGTTCCTTTGCTTGTTTCAAGTCTGGAATTCAAGGGAGAGGAATATTATTTCCATGTTATTTTATTATCCCTAACATACCTGAATTCAAATTTGGCATTTTCAAACAAGGAACATAATTGTATATTGTTGTATAGTATTAAACAAGCAACCCTCACTTTTTTCCAGATTAAACTACATTCAACTTTCCGTCGCCTTTCAAAACCACCTTACAACAGCCTTGAAAAAGCATGATGAACGAACGAAGTAACATGAGAATAGTGAATTTATAATTAACATGTTCCTTGAATGATATGTAGAAAAATAAAAATGGATGCTCTCCGAGGCAGAATTAATCGGAGAAAATCTGTAATTCTAAACAAAGTTTACGTTCAGAGAAATTATGCTTTCATTTTTACCACTGTTCCTTCGCTGCTTTTAAATATGGAATTCAAGGGAGAAAAATAATTATTGTTTTCACATTATGATTTCGCAAAATATACATGAGAATATATTATGCAATTGTGACGTAAAATGAAACAGAATATGCTGTATCCGAAGTAATTACTCTGATTTTGTATACAGCTAATAAAATCAAATTTTCTCAGTTATACAAAAGAAGACAGCGATCTATTCGTATAATTTATTATTATTTGTTATTAAGTATCGAAATGAAATGTTATTTCGTTTAAACATTGAATATATGAAGCCAATTAATTTTAAATGTTTGAAAATTGTGATATAATAATTATGGTTTTCATAATAATTGAGAATTACAAGCAATTGTTTTGCAAATATATATGATTTGAAAGATATTATTTAGAAAGAATGTACAAAACCTAATTTTCAAAGAAATATAACAAATATTTAAAATCATATTAATATACAACCATAAACTTGCAAAATGCTTTGGATTATAATATGGAATTATCAAAATTACTTCATAAATTTATTGAATGGAAAGTATAATCGAGAAGAAAAGTATTTCTTTCTGTAGATTAAATTTATAGTACTGAATGTTATATGTAAAAAATAAATGAAAGACATTATAATAATATATATTGTTAATTGTTTTAATTTAAACAAACTATTTGAAAAAAAAAATTATTGCAATGATGATGAAAGTTATTAAAGTACAATAAAATTATAATTTGTTTCAAAGAGAAAAAAATACTAATCAGTTTTATGTTATTGAAATATATTTATAAAAAAAGAAATAAATTAAGCTAAGGACATTTTTTAAAAAAGTTTCTTTTTAGGGTTCCTTGAGCAAGCTGAAATAATTATTGCATGTTTCTAATTTGCAAGTCTGAAAGATAATTATTACTAAATGAAATATCATGAGTCATGCATTAATTATTTTTTTCTTTTAATCTTAAGGGATACATAATAACTTACAAATTGGTAAACTTAATTTTCATAATGAAACTTTTTTTTGTTATAAATTAGAGAGAGAAGTATTCCTAAAACCTTTTCTTAAATAAAAGGTTTCCCAGTGAATGCCTTGTATGACTTTGGGGCATAGTAGTTGCGAGATATTAACCTCAGGTGTGAAGTTAGCAATTTTGCAGAATCTATCGCGTAACCTTGGAGTTCTTGGCATGCGTTTGAATGTTTCAGAAATCTGAATTTGTGTTTTAAAGTTGAGTTGTATTTTTTCGTTTCCATTGATTAATAAAAAAAATCGGATTTGCATTTACAATTGAAGTCATAAAATATCATACCAAACTTGAATTATTCAGATCATTGGATTTTTAAGAAATCAATTTTATGTTCAAATTCTAAAAGTACTGATCATCAAACGGTCAACATCTTGTTCGATTTAGCTCAAACTTTGATAAGTGTTTATACAGTAGTGTTAAAACTTTGAACCAAATTTTATCAAATTATCTCACTTTGTTTATCAGTTTGTTAACTAATATGATAACTTACATTCGAGTAAATAGACTTTCTATGAACATATTTTGATAGAAATAAAGAAAATTGCATGAAAATTGTATATATAATTAAATTTGTGTACTCTAAAGCTTTTTATGAATTATCATTTTCACAGACAATCAACAGTTATTTATTTATTTCGAACTGTGATGTCTAAAATTAGATATAATTCAAATCTTGAGTTCGAATTTTTTACCAATTTCAATATTTATTCCACACTTCGTTTACTTCAAACTAAGAATGTTAATGTTGCTCTTCACTATAATATTGTTTCTGTATTGCATTCACATAATGGAATCAACACCATATAAAGTTAAAATTCAAATATTTGTTATTGAAATGCATTTAGAATGCTATAAAAATTCCCAATAAAGATTAAAGTTAATAGCAAAGATGTAGCAGACAGAGCTATTGGTGTGCTGAAGGTGTACAATGTACACTGTACACCCTGTGTGGAATTAAATAATGAAGAATTAATTTCTTTACTATCTTATGAGTGGCAACAAAGAATTAAGCATTTTTCTAGGTATTTATTTCGTATAAAAATAACATCTAATCGTTTCTACCGAATTACTTTGTTAAAGAATGAACATATTTATCTTGTATTAATTCAAGAGGGCAACCTATGTTTAAAAGGGAAAAATGACAATGAAATTATTTTGTCTAAAATTAAATAAATAAATCTTTTTTCACTGTGAAAAGAGGCGAAAGAATATCTGAAATAATAACCTATAGAAATTACATCCACTATACGGAAAAAATAACCTCCGAAATTGTTTCCTTTTGATAGTGAATATTGGACTTTTGTTATTACAAAACGAGACATGGCTTACGTGGAAATATTCTTATTTATGAAAGAATGGTAATTTTTTAAGTGGGAAATTTAATTAAAGAAACTAAAAGGTTTTTAAATATTTGTAAATAAACGTAAGAATATAATTTATTGGTATTTACTCTCCTTTCTTTCAAAAGTAGCGCAATATTCTCATTTCTTTAAAAAGTAGTGCAACATTCTGATTTCTTATAAAAGCTTCATTCAAATGCAAAAATGGTGGTAATATACTGCACTTCAATTTTTTTTTTGAATTTGTTAGGAATTGTTAAAAAGGAGCATTTAGCTTAATCAATGTTCATTCATACTTTCCTTTGACTTTCAATTAAATGACTGGAATCCTTATTCGAAAAAGTTAATTTAACTATTTAAATTGTTCTCCGCAACTTTCCCTGGCGAAAAAAAAAATAAGGAATGAGTAACTAGCCTTAATTACTTTTAACAGTGTGTTTCAATTTTTGGAACTGAAGTGAAATAAATAGTGACAAACATTTTTTGTACTATTTTCAGAATAAAATAAATCCACTCACATGCTCAAAAATATTGAAATTTTTAATTCTGGAAATAATTTGTCTCAACAGTCAACATATACGCTTTTATATAAAAAATACCGAGTCCAGTTACCGTTAGAGAGTAAAAACTTTTGGCGTAATAACTTTAAAAGTTTAATTTTTGTTGACGGCAATTACGCAAGTTTGAACTTCTAAAAATTCATTTGAGGTGATTTTATTTACTTTTTATTTTTATTAAAAAAAAGGAATACTATACTATATATTTCAGATGTAATTAATAGATAAGTATAAGTAATATTATTCTAAAGAAATTAAAAATAAATGAGTTAAAATGTTTTTGAGACGTTTTTGCATTGAATATGAATTCTACTAAGCCTTTCCTAGTATTAATTTGCTAATACATTAAATCATTAAGTAATTAAAGGAAATGTAAGAAAATTCTTTCCTCATGGAATAAATCAAGTATTCTAAAAATCAATAACAGAAAAGAAAAAAAAATGTATTTTCCCCCTTTAAGTAAATATCTTGAGATCAATGCGAAATACTGATGTCAAATCAGATAATTTCCTTCTAAGTGAGTTTTCCGAGTATCGTGAACGGATCATCGGCAGTATGAACTCGTTTCACTTTTCTTTCAAATCCTTTGTATCCTGCAAGATCGTAAGAGGAGGGAAAAAGTTTGGTTGAAATCCCTTCAAGGTGAGTTATTTGGTTCGTGTGCACAGGGGATGAACAAAGAAGCGGTGGATCGGAATAAAATGGTCTTTGCTTAAATGCTCCGATGGACTTGGATATAATTTCAAATGCCTTGTTGTGAAATCCGTGATTTTACCTTCGGGAAAATTGAAGATTTTTAACGTAATTTAAGATAATAGAATCATTTTAATTATGGATTAGCTAACAAATTTTCCAAATGTTATTAAGAAGTTTTTTTATGTTTTTGTTATTTGTCAGCTTAAATTTTGATTAAATCAGTAGAAAACAATTTTATAAAAAGAAAATAAAGGAAAGCAATATTATTCTAGTGTAGTATCTGTCTTTTATGGCAGGATGAAATATATTTTTATGCTAGTTTCATTAATTTGTTTGTTATTATTATTACTAATTTTAGAGCAAATTATGTATTGAAATATATTCACCTTTTTTTTTTCTTTACATGTTTGCATTTGAGCAATTTGATTTTGATAAATTTAATGAAAACAGAAATGAGATTAAAAAAAGAATATTTGTTTATAAATTGTTTCTGTTTAATTACATAATTATTATCTTCTAATTTTAAGAATAAAAGGATGTTATATATTTTTGAATAATTTTTCATTGCAAAAATATTCCCTCTTATATTGATAGTAAGCAGATCAAAATATTTCTTTTTCTCCATTTTTTAAGTAATATACTTATTATGATGGTTGAATTCTATGAAATTCGTATTTAAGTATTTTTTTAATTATCAAAAATGAAGATAATAAGTAAATTGTTAGTGTTAGTAATCTCTAAGACAGACATTTACCTTAACTACCATATTTTTTAATTTATAGAAGATCAGTTATAATTTATGAAACACTCCCTTTGACTACATACTCCTAAATAGGAAATTAATAACAATCTCAACTCTGAAATTATAACATTCATTTGATAACAAACATCAATAATAAAATCTGTTTTTTGGGGAGGGGGTATTCATCACAGATTTAACGATATACTATCAATTTAAAATATTTTTATCAACTCTACATATTGCTATTGACAAAACAATAAATACTGGATTATTCAACATAACCAGTTAAATACATAATAGGTATATAATACGTACGATCAATTCATAGAACTGTAGTTTTGATTATTCGAAAATAATTCCTTTTCTTTAAAATATCCACTTGTAATTTTAATTACCTGTATTTTTAACATTTTAAAAAAATGTAACATTCCTACATTCTTAAAAAAGGAAACCACCTGTATCTTTAATTTTCTGTATTTTTTACAATTTTACAAAACGTAACACTTCTTAATTCATTCGTAAAAAGAAAATACGCGCAGGTAAAGCAAATATTAAACTTTTTTCTTACTAATAAATGTATCATTAAATTCTTTACAGAAATTTGGATAGCTTTATAAGTGATACAGACAGAAATAATTTAGTTATTCTAGAACGTTTTTTCTTTGGAAAATTGACATAATATTGCTCAAAGCATTTTGAACATGCCGGAAAATTATGTGTCTTACATGCACGATTTTTAATTTTATTTTACTAAATAAATCATATTCTCTCCTTATTTGCAAACACAACGATAACTATATTTGTTTGATAGGATATTTTGTTCCTTTCTCAAAATGCTTTCTCAGACTTTCATCATAATCATAAGAAATCTCATTTTTTTCTGTTAACATATTGTAAGTTTACCTCGACGATTAATCTTTTCTTTAATTATTTTCGTATCCGAAAGTGTAAAATGATTTATTTGGTAGAAAGAAGAAACGAACTTCAATAAGTTGTGGTAGTGTTTGGAAGTAAAAGAAAACAAATAATACTTATAAAAATTACTACTAAGGCCAACAAAGAAAATTTTTATTTTAGTTACTTTTTATTAAGTAATTAATAACAAAATACTATAAAAAATTATTAGAATTGAACTCGTATTCCCCACCCTCATTTGAAAGATCGTGAAATCCTTGCATTTTACCGATTGAAAGACTGCCTGTTGATCTCCATTTTCATCACATTTTGCTGAAACTCTAATTAAACTATTACAAATTAATTACATTTAATTAAGGCATTAATATTTTTTAAAAACTGTATTTACATCAAGAGTCATCCGCTACTAGTGTAAAAAATGTATTAATCGTTAATAAAGAGTATTTTATCAACGATTGAAAATTTGGACAATATATATAAATATATAGAGAGAGAATGTGAACTCATAGCAAGAATTGTAAAAAAAAAATATTTGCCCTAATCTGTCTGTTTTGAAATCTTAAAGAGATGTGCGTAAAAAGGATTATTCGAACAATTTTAGTTGAATTTAAACAAAAAAGTAAGCAGGTTCTATCTCTTGAAGTAATTTTTTTCTTCTTTACATTCTAAAAATCATGCAGTGTAAGCGTTCTTTTAGCTTTTAGAACACAGAACGCAAACATTAAAGCGAGTTTCCAAAACGAAATTTCATATTCATTCTAACCAATTTAGTTACTGAATCTTTACTGTGTTTACAAATGCATCTGTCAATAATTATCTAACCGGACGTAAATCTCACAATTAAGGCAAAAACAAATAACAGAATTTTCCCATCATTAGAGTTTAGTTTCTGCAGATTATCTAATCATAGCTGATGTTAAAAATATCCCTTGTCAGTATCAATAATTCATTTTTAATGTCGATCGATGAACTGTTTAGTCTACGATTTGTTTATTTTCGAGGGGTATCTGTTTCGGATTGTATCATAAAGTATGTGTTAAATGGATAGTGGCATTTTAAGGGTATTTATCGTATAGATATCTGATGAAGGCTTTGAATATCGAGGCTTTATGTTATGTCTTTTATTAACCACTATTTAAAGCCATATTTTTGTCACATGTACAATGCTATCTATTGCATATTAATTACTGATTATTAGTCGTATTTTAATTATATTATTAAAAAATAATTTCATGATTTTTGATTGATTATATAACAGTTGTTTTGTTTTATATATCATTATTGGAAATATCATATTACATTATATATCATTTAACATTAACATTATTTTCTTAACATTTCTTTCTTTAACATTATCGTTTAACATTATATATCATTATTTTCTTTGTTAACTCAAAATATTTCCAAGCTGCTATGATAATACAAGATATTGTAGGGTATTCAAAATACTATATGTTTTCTTGGGCAATAGGACTAGGAAATTAATATTTCAAATAAATCTCTAGATTTATTATTGGGATGTAGAAGCCAGATACTCAATCCCATGCAACATAATGTTACGAATTTTCTATCCTATTACTATTGTAGGACAAAGACAGGACAGCACAAAAACAACAAATATTCACATCACAACTATGCACAGAAGTAACTGTATACCGCGGAGACGAACACAAAGGACAGCACGCATCAGGACTCTACTGAGGTAGTAGCTCACAATAGCAAAAATAGTCCACAAGTAGAAATTCCGTTGTGGCAACGTGCACTGCTTACAAAGCGGTCTGACAGTATTCAGCAGAGAGGGAATTTTCAAGGTATTCTCTCAACTCTCACGTAGATCTCTGGGTAGCAGACTGAAACTGTTCTGTTCCCGACGACGACACAGCGAGTTATGACACACGACACTGGCTTCGTCAGAATACGCCACTCAGCCCTCCTTCGTTGTTTTGGTATTCACCCGGCTACTCCTCCGCTCAGGATTTCTCCATTCAAGGCCTTTATGCAGGTCTTCTCAGGTCCACCATCGCCGCACTTCACTTCTCCAGCTTCAGATGACTCCTCATATAGCAGCGCAAAGCTAGGCTAAAATTTTCTGGACCAATCAAGATCATTCTAGACGTATCTCGGATCTTAATAAGGATGGATGGGGAAAATTCTCTGTATTTCGTGTGTTATCCATTTTGTCGCCAAACTCGCCAAATTCGTCACCAAATTACCAAATGGTCGCCAAACACTGGAATCTCTGACGTCACACCAAGACACCATTCAGTACAGATGATTGTAAATCTGTACGATGACATTATTAGCGCGGGAAAAAAATTACAGATTTGTAACAATTGTCATAAGAAATTCGGTACATCGCACTTTTAACACCGCTAATACCATATGATTGACACAATTTAAAACTATATTTATGGCTTTTGTATACATTTTATACTAAATTCACTTCTGTGTAGAAGAACGGTGTGTGTTGAAACGAATAATCTGTGAGTGATTAAAATAGTTTTTGTTTAGATATTAATTTATTGTATTTGTTAAAAATTTTAAATAAATTATTGAGAATTCTCAACAAATTCATTCATTTTGTTGTATAAAAATTTGTAGATATGCTGGTCATAGGTTGAGTCAATATTTTAATGTTCTTTTAATGACACATTAAAAATAGACGTCATTCAATGTCCATAAGAAGTGTTAATTTAACTAAATTAAATTAGTTCACAGTTTTAATAATTATTCAAAAAATATTTTTTAAAAAAAGGTATTCATTATTAGTTTTTTTAAAGTAACAAAAGCTCTTTTTTTCACAATTTTTTTAATAGTTTTTATGATAAAAAAAATACAATTTATGAATTATTTTGATGAACAAAAAAATCAAAAACGTATTCTTGGAAAATATCAGATATATATATATGTGAAATTTAGTTTATAATTTAGTTCACTGCCTTTTAAATAAGGCATATGTTGAAAATGTAGAAAAATGTTCATTGTATTACCAATCAAACAAGTTATTTGAAAGCACTCGTATCTTTATATGATCTTAACGAAGACAAGCATTTATCCCTTTGTAAAGAAATTAATATTGAATGGAAAAAATAAAGATATGAAAAAGAAAGAAGAAATGATATCAAAGATAGAATTAAGAATATTTTCTTGTTTTAATATATTATTAACAGTTTTTAATAAAGAATAATTATTTAAAAGTGATACGAAATACAAAGGAAAATATTTCGCTTCAACATCGTGTCTGTAACTCACGTCAGAAGATGGAGTATAAAATAAATATAAAAGAATATAAAATAAATATAGTTGAATTTATATTTCTTTTTATCTATTGCTTAATGGAATTCTTCAAAAGCAACTGAAGGAAAAAAGAGATGTAGAAGATAATATTTTGTTTTGAAGGTTGGTATTTTTTTTTTTTAGAAATCTCTCTGATTTTTTTTTTGAAAATATTTTTGTACGATTGAAATAATAGTACACACTTGATAGAATTGATAATTTCAACTTTTACTTGACTTTTTCAGACGATTTTAGTTTCTATTTCTTCTTACGTTTTCCCCTTATAACATACGCGGAACTAAAGAAATTGAAAGTGGATTAATACTGAACGAAATTTTAAAAATACTTTTTCAGTGAATAAAAAATTATGATGTGTTTGAAAACCGCAGAGACAATGAATCAAAGAAATTAGAGAAGATATTTATCTAGATCTACTAAAACTGAACTATAGGATTTGAAAATAAAAATACATAAAAAAATCATGTGAGTAGAATTTTCTGACACATATCAAAACCAAATGATTAAATTGCGATTAATATTCAGTGATTTGTTCGTATAAAAGAATTTATATTTTTAGAATTATTATGCATAATATAAGTAGAGATACATGTAAAGATGAAAAACATTTCCTATAGTTTTCTTTTTGTTCTGAAACTTTTGTTATTTGTCTTTTCATAACATAGTAAATATTTAACTTAAACAGACAGTTTATGGTAGAAAATGAGCGTGAAATATAGTGACATGTGAATTTTTTTTATGGGATTGCTTAAAAGGAGCACATTAACTACCACTATTCAAGCAAGAAACGGATCATATGACAGTAAGAAAAGCTGAAATGTAAAATAAGGGAAACTGAACAGAATACATATTAGAACTTTATTATTCTACGAAAGAATCATGCATTAATCTTCTGTATCAAAAATGAGAGAAAAGGAAAAAAAAATGAAATCTACAATCGCCAATTTCAAGTTACCTTGTGAGAAGATTATTTTTTAAGTCATTCTTTGTCAAATTTAATTTAAGTCATTAACCAGTTCAAACCGGCTTGAAACAATCACGACGCTTCGCAATCAGTCTCCCTCCCTCCCTCTTTCCCTCTCACACACTCTCTTTCTCTAAAGCACACAATTTTATGTTATTTTCAAACGATAAACTATTTACACATAAGTTCTTAAACGCATTAATTTATAGAATTTTTTTTATGTAAACAATATTTTTGTAAACAAACACTGCTATTTTCTAATTTTCAAGATCATAAAACAGCTTCATAAGGGAATAATAGAATAGGAGTCAAATCCTTCAATGTTTCCCACTTAAATATGAATGAAGCAATATTTCCCAATTGGTGGAAAGAAAAAATGCTTTTTTTCAAAACTATTATTAAATGCAATTGAAGTTTTTTGGAACATATTATAAAAATTAAATTACATAATTACCACCCAAAAATATATTCCATGAACATAATATATATGTAATATAATATAATATAATATCTGATGTAGGAAAACTTATGCGTATGTCGGGGAATAGGCCCAGTCCAACATTACATAACAGAATGTGTCGAACTCAAAGAAATCAGAAGAAGACCTAATTATGAATAGTAATGTTAATAAAATCATGCATTACCTTTGGAAATTTTAAAATATTGAAATAAATGATGGAAAAGATTTCTAGTCTTTTAATAACAGCTTGTAGATTCTTCCAACTTCTATTGGTTGTTGTTTTCTAAAAAAAATATGGATAGTTAATGAGAATAACAGCCCTTTAGAATAATCCCTGGTTATATTTGCATAGACCTGTAGTAAAAGTGCTATAATTATAAAAAAATGTTTTGAATTACATAATTTTATTTATTAAAAAGAATAAAAGTATTTGAGACCTGAGAAATTAGATACATAATTAATTTTAATGATATTATTAACAAAAAATCGAATTTCAAAAATTAAAGAAATTTCGGCGTTGCCAAGAAAGAAGTAGAAATTTATATATTTATTACTATTGATCTTGTTCTTATACGACTCCATCTATAAAATAATAGATTTATGAACAAATAGCCCTAGCAATCTGAAATTCTGTAAAGTATTCAAATTTTTTAAAATAACTTAAATAATTATTTCATTGATAGAAATCATGGTTAATTTTGCAAAAAGAAATTTGTGCAAATAAATTACTTCTTTTAATACGTTTAACATAATCTTGTTTTAATTTTAGTTTGCCATTTTTTCTTATAAAATAATGTTAATAAATTTGAAGGAAGAAACTATATCAGTACTGTCTTCTTTCGTTTATTGCTTTCAACTCGCTATTTTTAAAATTTGCCTTATTTACATACAAGAATCTACATATTGAAAAATTTCTTATAAACAAGTATTTTCTACTGTTTTTCTGTGTGCTTTCAATTTTTATTTTGAAGCAGCATTCTTCGAAAATATAACTAAATATACATCCTTTCGTTCGCATATTTCCCGTCATATATACACGAACGTTTAAAGAAGATAGGCACTGTAAGCCACAATGGAAACAAAAGCCTAACATATTTTTTTGATCTGCTTAAGACATATCTGACTCTAAATAGAATATACTATCTAAATCAAGTGTTTGTAGTTTTAGTTTAGTTATATTAACGTCCCGTTTAAAGCAACACGAGGGCTATTTTGGGACGGACCACGTAATTTTGAACCAAGGTCAGATGACGAGGACGACACCTGAACTGGCACCCCCTCTCCATACCACGCCACACCAGCGGGAGGAAATTTGGCCTGACAGATTTAACGTGCAACAGACCCCCTCTCACGACAGTTCTTCGGTGGAATCGAGTCTCGAACCTGAAACTTTCCAGCTCCGAAGCCGAGACTTTACCACCGGGCCACCGCGGCTCCCGTCAAGTGTTTGTAAAATTACTTACTGTAAATTGTAGTTTGTTGAGGGAAATAAGTATTTTTTGTCATTAATTATAATTGTTTAAAATATTTAATGTACATCAATTCTGAACTACAAAACTATTTTATAAGAATAAATTTTGATTACAAAAACATATAAATTGTTGCTATTAAATGTCATTTCTGAATTAACAAATTTTATGACTTTGTTATGAAGCGTTAGCGGAACAACGAATTAGTAATCTTATACAAAATCTAAAATATTTTAGTCTATTCAACTTCATAGCATTTATAAAAGAAAATAAATTAACTATGAACAAAAAAAACCTCATTGAAACTTTGGTGGATTAGAGCTTTGGATTTATGTTCGTGGGAGAATATAAGATAGAGAAAAATAAGCAGGAAATATTGAGTAATTTTTTTATGAATATTAAGAATGATTTTACAAATAATTATTACAATTTATTTTTAAAAATTAAATTACTCATAAATTATTAAAACATGATTCAATATGAGTTTCTCAAAATGTATTGCTTGAATTGTATAATGAAACAGATAAATGATAAAAATTATTGAATTATATAAATAATTTATCTATAGTATAAAGTCTAAAATTAATGAATCTCCAAAATTTTTGCTAATAAGTAACTTCATGAAAAGTTTTTTAAATATTGAAATACACTGTCTATTGTCAGCATCCAAAATGAATCGGTTGGATGTTTGATTACTGGTTTGTAGACAATCTAATTAGAACAGCGATAAAGAGAAAAAAAAATCATGTGATAATATATAAAAATAAAAGTTAGGAATATAAATAAAAATGCTAATTTTTGAATTTTCACAATTTATTTCCTTTAGTTCTATTACGTATTCTTAAGAAATAAGAAAAAAATATAATCAAAGATTTTATCAACCTAAATTAGAAGTTAAGGTATAATATTCCTTAAACACGTTCAATAATGTCAACAAAAATTTACTGACTTCAGTTTCATAATTTAGAAAAAAAAATCCTACATTATTTACTTCTGCATCGATAAGCTGCTATTTTTCTTAGTTGGTTTTTTTTCTGAAATATACTTCCATTGTATTCTTTTAAAAAAAGATTTATTCCTCATTCTTTGCAAGAATTCGATTTTTCCATTGACTCTACGTTTCTTGAAAGCAAAATTTATTGTTGTTCTTTCTGGATATACTAAGGCCAACAAATAACGAGTGAAAAAAAGTTCCAAATCGAAATATTCTTGAACAAAAACTCTGAAAAAAACTTTTTCATTGCATTTCAGGAATAGAGAAGTGTATCGGATAAAAGTTTGTCAAATAGTACTACATCACGTACTTCAGTTGTGTTGACTGTATTCAAAGTCAAATTATTAAAAAATATAGTTGATTATGTCGATGGATTATATGCTATTCATCGAACACCATTTTTCTCTATCAAAGTCTGAATATATTTTTTTCTTTGTTTAATAAAAAAATCGTTACGTTGTAAATAACGTCAACGCAAATTTTCCTGAGAAAATTTGCGTTGAATAATTTTTATCTTCATTTTCTTTATTTGTGCCTTAACACTTGCTAATGCATTAGTTGAACACAACATATTTGCTGCGGAAATGAAGACCTGTGTATCAGTTTTATAAATGGGACAATCTTGTCAAAATAAAGGATGGTGTTTCAGATAATGATAAAAGCGACACTTTTGTATCCATTTCCTTTCAAAATATTTAGCTTTTTTTTGTAAAAGAAGGATTGTGTTTTAGATTATGAGGAAAACTACACTACCACTTTTATCATGATAAAAGTTATTGATAAAGTATTATTTGCTTTGCAAAATATTTATTTAATGTTATATAATAAGGAATAATGTTAGTTATTAAGATAAAAAATTGTACTTTTTGCATCTACTTCTTTGTAAAATATTTATCTAATGCTTTGTCCAGGGCCGAAAGTGATTATTTAGATGAAATCCAACCGGTCAATATTTTAAAATTATAAAATTTAAAAAATAGATAGGATATATAAGAATAGTTTATTATTATTATGTGAGAGCATGATGTTGTTTTGGTTAGGTGATTTTGAAGCTCAAAATCATGCAGGTAATGAATAAAGCATAAGTGGCAATTTTCATTAATATCTTTTAATTGCATATATTTTTTCACCTGCTTTTACCAATATTGCATTATTATTATGTATGATTCTTTGATAACAGATGCGTTTTAAAAGGTTGTTTTAGAAATGACATCACAGTTGCTATTTTTATGGAAGGAAATTTTTTTTTCCGAAGAAATTAAATAATTTAATTTTTATAACATGTTCAAAAAAATTCACTCATGTTTAATAATAGTTTTGACAAAAGTATTTCCACTTCCCTCCAATGGGGAAGTATAGCTTCATTCATTCTCAAGTGAGAAACACTGAAGAACTTGACTCCTGTTCTAAGATTAATCCATTATGAAACTGCTTTATGATTTCAGAAATTAGAAAATAGCCTTTTCTGCTTACAAAAATATTTTCATATAAAATCTATATAAATTAATATGTTACAAATTTTATTAGTAAATAGTTTATCATTTGAAAATCGCATCGGGAAAGAAATGCTGGTTATTCAGATTGCAAACGTGACATTTTTTTGTAAGAACATGATGTTGTTTTGGTTGAGGGTTTTTAATAAGAGTTAAAATTTAATTCTTTGATCTTAAGTGCTCCTTAATTGAGATCTCCAGAAATTTCTACAGCTAGTTTAAGACCAGTTATGAATCTAAAAAAATTCCAATTAATCGAAATGTTTACTAAGTGGCTTAGACGAGTAATAATTAATATGTTTACACTGCATTCCATTTTCAACGAAAATTGTCAATTGACTGACAATTATAATTACGATGAATCGTTTAATTCTTATTTATGAAATATTATGATTTTCGATTGAAAAATTGAAATAATGAAATTAGCTTTCAGTTGTTGATACCCCAATATCAGTTATAATCATTGAAACCAAGATAAAAATTGTGGAATTTAGTTATATTAACGAGTTTAGTTAGATAAACTATGATTATTATAATAATTAATTAGAATTATCAAATAATTTCAGATATCTTAAAACTTTTACAAGCGTCTCATAAATCTTTAAAATAATTGTCCAATTTTCCATAAAAAAATTGTAAATATTAAATAAATTTTGTATTTCTACGATTACAAATTTCAGTTTAAAATACAGGTAATTAGCAAAATTAAATCATACGATAATTAAATTATATATTTTAAAATTTCAAGAAATGTATATATATATTTCTATATCTCTCTTCAAATGCAATTTTTTTTTAAAAAAAGCTGATTCATATCATTGAGAGGGTTTGTTTAAGAAAAGATTTCCACTCCATTCTTAGTAAGTATCAGGTTCTTTTATAGACGGGTCAATTTTCGAGAGTGTAGCTCGTTTATTTTTTTATTGTTCTAATACACACACCATCATATAACAAAGTGAGAGAGCTCGCATAACATAACAGGAAAAGAATTCTAGATTATGTTTTTTCGTTTTTCACCTCCATAAGGGAGCAATTTGGATAATTGCTGAAATGTGGCCCCACGTTTTGAAAAAAATCCACTTTCACCACTGGAATTCAGATACATATACTTCAGAATAAGTGGCTAGGTCATAATAATAAATAGGTAATAATTCAGAATAAAGAAAGTAGTATTCTTAGGAATCAGAATATAAGTCTTTTTGTAGCTTTTGCAGTAGCCTTATTTATAACTCTTCGAAGAATTATGGCACCAGTTTTAGTATTATTTCTGAAGTCCGTAACATTGGTTTTATATATTAGTTTGTAGACACTTTTATATGGTTTTAATGACGATAAGAAAGTTTGGTTATATAAAAGTACAAGTACTTATAGAAGATTCAAATTTGAGGAAAAAGTATTGGGAGCTTCTCCACTATTTATTGATAGGAAATATGTTCTTTTATTATAATTAATTTTATCTATTATGTTCCAATTGAAGTTAATTAAAAAAATGTAAGAATGGTTTCTCAATCTAATAAGCAAAAACTGAATATATTTACAATGTATAAAAGCATTTAATGGATACTTTTATCAGAAAATAATGGCAAATGAATGCTTTGATAATTAGATTATTTTTAATAGAACTTTTAAAAGCCCTTATCTTATGGTTTCAAAATTTGTTTCAGCTATTATCTTTATCATCAAAAATAATTGTGATAAATCAATAAATTAAAAAAAAATCATATTAGATATTTTGTATAAATTAATTTTTTTCTAAACATATTATTGTAGAGATATGTAACTCTAAACGGCTCGTAAAACAGTCATCTACTAAACAGACACTCAAACATCTCTCATGGGTCCTACGGGTAAGTCCGGTTGAGATTAACACTAAATTGGTTCAAGAATTATACTCCGAATCATAACATTTGTATATAATGAAGATTTTGAATAATGACTAGGTCATTTACATTGACCAACCTTTTTAAATAAATGAAGTTTGCAGGGTTCTACCATCGGGAATCAGGCGGCCTCTTATTGACTGAATTAAATGATGCGACCAAGTTGTAGCTCCGGACACCACATTATTTTTACAATATTAATTTTTATTAAGTTACAAAGTCTATAGGATAAATTTCTTTAATTATATGAAAAAGATATAAATATTCGAATTGTAATGGTCAGTGTTATCCTAGAGTAATTTTGCATTTTTAGACGTCTTCACATCTACTATATTAAAATTAAAAAGACCAAAAATAAAACTAATTTAATTACAGTGTGCAGATTTCCAAATGTAAAGTGTGTTATTGCTTTTAATAGCACTTGTCATTGACAAGCCCACTAATTAATTTCCAGTGATTTGTAGTCAAATTTTCTACAGTTTTTGCTTTTTAATAATTGCTTTTTTGTAACAGATAAAACAGACTAAACAGATCTTGCAACAA
The DNA here is from genome assembly GCA_026543055.1 of Argiope trifasciata. Classification (NCBI taxonomy): domain Eukaryota; kingdom Metazoa; phylum Arthropoda; class Arachnida; order Araneae; family Araneidae; genus Argiope; species Argiope trifasciata. The sequence continues at coordinate 492,329 of JAPMOQ010051293.1, forward strand.
TTGTTCTAAACAATAATTCCGTCTCACTGTGTCAGATTTACTTACTCAAACTATACAACAAAGTTTATATTACAGAGTTTAAGATGCAAAAGGCGAAAGTACTCTGAAATTTTAAAACTATGATGAATTACTCTGTTTTTATAAAACTGTTAAACGGTAGATGGTGAATGTCTAAAGAATGATGCTATTTTTTTCTCTAATTATAGTTTATTTAGCATAAATATGGCATGTGAATTTTCAGTTTTAATTAAAAAATTACTGTCCACAGTATGCATAATATAATGCCCTTTTCTTGCAATCTGCATTCATTTATCCCAAAAGTTAATAATAAAAAATGACACCTCAAAGCCTATGTAAGAAATTAATACTGAAGGTCAGAAAAAGAAATTCTTTCATCGAATGTAAATAAGTTGATGTTTGAGAACTCAGGAGCAACAAATGAAAATCTCAGTAGTAAATATATTCCTGCTTAAATCCTTCAGCTGTCTGCTTACGAATTTCAATGAAGGATAAATATTTAACAATCACACAAGGAAAAAATGAAAGGATCTCACAATAACGTAGGAGTCTGACTGTCAGCCTAGAAAAGTTATAAGTAAATAAAAAAAGTTGAAATGTTTCATTTCTATTACGAAAAAAAGTACTGAAAAAAAGGTATACAGAAAATTATCTTCGGTTTAAACCTTCGCTCTTTATTCAAATCTTTCCGCACTTTTATTTTCTTATTTAGAAATGACTTCAATGAAATAAAATCATGTACTAATCATTTCAGATTACATTTTGTTTTCAGATTATTTTATTTTTATTTCTTTTCTCTTTTTTTCTCTAAGCGAGTGGATGATCTAAAATTGAAATTAAATTTTTAAAAATGTTTTAATGTTGATTGTTGAATATTAATACTGAAAATATTTTAATGTTTAAGAGTGCTTCTTTCTTTAGTGCAAATTAAAAAACAGTTATTTAGATGATAAAATATATTATTCTTTATCTATTATTTCGTTTCATTATACCGATATCAGGAACGCATTACGGAAGTGGATGCTATAAATTATCAAAATGACTGGAATGAAGAAGAAATAAACTGCACAAGGTATAACCCTAAATAACAGCGTGGACCTCATCTTTCAACCAGAAGCATGATGGGATTTTAACTCGACTGCATGTTGGCCATTCAGTATGACCCACAGACACTTACTGTTTGGGGAATCTCAATCTGTTTGCGGTTCATGTAATGTTCCACTGACTTTATGTCATATTTTAATTGAGTGGTCTGATTTTTACAGAGATCCCGTCAACTTTTCAAATTCATCTGATTTTAACTTTTCTTTCCTTCTCTGAAAAAGATCTCGAATAAATTTATTTCCGTTCTTGAAAGAAATCTGAATTATAGTCAATTTTAAAATTTCTGTTTTACTTACTGTTTTACCAGTTTTTTACGATGAAATTCATACAAAATGGTTAGAATCAACAAGTGAACCATGTTTTTGGCATATCCTAGAAAAAGATCTTGCTCCAAAAACTTGATACATCGATCCTTCGTTTTAAAATTAAATTTATAGTAACTATTAAAAAAACTATTTCAATAAATTACACAAATAAATTTTCACATAATTTTTTTTTCAGTCAAAGATTAAATTGCGATTAACCTATGGTAGAAATAATATTTTATGAAACTGAAGATGAAAGAAATTACTAACGGAAATTACTTACAACTTTCATGGAATAATTTTTAAATATACTTTTCATTTTATAAATAAAAATCAATCAGATTTCTTAGTTGAATTTAAAGAAATAATTATCTATTGATATGATATTCATGCTTCCATTACAATCATTCAGAAAATAACAGTTTTTTTTAAATATATCTTTCAGTTGGTATAAGATATTTTTAATTTAAGCTAATTTAACTAATCAATTTATTAACTTTTACAGATTTTTTTAGATCTTTAAGCAATACGCGTTAAGCATACTTTTCAATGGTTATTATTTAATTTTTTGTAATTAAATAATCAAATGAAAGAATGCATTCCAAATTCTAGTTCATCAAGATTTATCGCTCTGGTTAATAAAATTATATTTAAAAATCCTTCAACATTTTAAAGCGATAAGCTACCATTATTAATAATTTAAATGACTATTTGAATAAGAGAAAATATTTAAGAAATGACCTTGTTATTTCTCTTTTTTTTTGCATTTAAAATGTATTGATTACGATCAATAAGGAATATTCGAATATTTTTTGATAGATTATACAAAACAAAATGAAACTATTTTGCAACGGAAAAAATAAAAAATATGTTTATTGATGAAAAGTAGTTGTTGATAATTTTATTTATCCAATTTTATATAAGACACTGATATAAGGGGCGCATAAATATATTTTATAATTTATTGTTGAAAGACAACAGTCGAATATCAAAAAATCATAGTATGAATATCATACTGCTTTTTCAATCGTTGATAAAATACTTTTTATTCATCCACTCAACTTCAAATACATTTTTTTAAACTTGTAATGGATAACACTTGATGTTAACTCATTTTTTGCAAATATTAATTCATTAATTAAATTTAATTAATTTTCAATATTTTAAATAGAATTTTAGCAGCATGTTATGAAAACGGAAATCAACAAGCAGACGCTCAATCGATTTAAGTATTTTTCATGTGAAAGAAGAATAAGAATTCAATTCTTGCAAAAATCAACATGTTTTTGATGCTTAATAATTTTTTCATTATTTTTTAATAAAATAAAATTTTCTAAGTCTAGGTAGGTACTTAGTTAATTTTTTTATATTACTTGTTTTATTTTTAAAAAAATCACATATTTGTGATCAAAGAGCAACGATAGGTATCATGATATTCACTGAAGTACTGCATTTTCTCTGTACTGCATTTTCAAGCTGGGAAAAAATGTATCAAGCAAGAGTGTCCGGATAGAGGATTTCAAAAGACATCCTAAAATTTCTTATCTTCTTTTCTTATGACGCAAATTTCTTCAGAGTTAAAATGTTTCATAAACTTATGCAAAATATTATCATAAGAAATTAAACAAATTATATAAATGAAGAGTAATATATTCAACCAATCTAATTATTAATGTTTTTATCTAGTCATTTTGCATTATTTTATAAATAATTATGTTGACTCTAAAATAATCTAGATATACCAAACAAATGTAGAGATATATACACTCACAAAAATAAGAGCATAAATCATAATTCACAGTGAGAAAAATGAAGATTTATTTAAAGCAGCTAGGAAAACACTTGCTGAAATTCGGGTGAAATAAAACCGTAAAACACTTTTATGCTCAAATTTACCAACAAAATTAGTTTCAAAAGTCAGGACTTTTTTCAAAGCATTTTATCATGTTAAAATCAATTTTCCACCATTTCTTAATTCTTATTTACGAGGCATTCTATATTTTGATAAATTTTTTCAAATTAAGTTCCTATTCAATTTTTACTGCCGCTTTCTTTTATGTAACCAGTTCAATTAGATAGTAATTTTATTAGTAATTAAAGTGAATATTATTGCAATTTCTTTGGTAACTAAACAAATAAAAAGGAAAAGAATACACATTTATTATTAAATAATATTTTTACGAATTTCAAAATAAGAAACATTTTTAGACGAGCCTTGCAAATTTGAATATTGTTTAAATGTGAGGTACCACCAGAAATAGAAAAACAGGTTGTTAACATGCCTGATTCTCTGTTTCCTGTCGTTTCTTGAGTAAAATCAATTTTAGAATTAAAAACCTCAAGAAAGCGCTAAAGCATCTTAATAAAATTTCTTATTCGTTTTCTGCATAACTTTAATGCTTTTATTGTTACATTTCATCTCTTAATGCCATGTATCTTTACTTGCAGATTGCAATGACTAATATAATCAAGTCAGATGATACAGCTAACTAAGCCAAAAAAGCTATCATGTTTGATATTTCAAACCACAAATTATAATATCCATTTTTTTCTTGAGAATAAAAGATACATTTTTCTTTAATTGTGGAAAAGAAGCTTCTGTCGGTTTAATTTTACATTTAAAAATAAAAGGAAAAATCAATGCTGTCAGAAAGTGCTTAAAAACCAACATTCATGGCACATTAATATTCAGAAAATCAAATTATTTAGAAATGTAAATAGTTTAATGTAATAAATGTAATAATATTTTTTGAAAATAATTATAAGAAAGATTGTTTACTGAAGTTTCCTAAAAAGTAAAGTTTTATTCATTTCCTTGCCAGTTTGTTCCAAATTTTCGACCAAATACATAATTTTGGTGTTTAGACTGCAAATCAAATTTCATCTAAAGTTCTGGATTCCGTTGAAAAAAAATGTTTGTTAGCATTAAAAAAAAATGCACAAATAGTCCGACTACGTTTTTAAAAATGAAACTATTGAGTCAGTACATGATTATCAGGAGGTGATATTAATTTTTAAACGATATTATCAGGCATTCCTGAACTCTGTTAGGAAAAAGAAAACATGAACATTCAACAGTAACATTTTTTCATTATTAATTCATAGGGTAGTCACCATTTATTTTAATATTTGCTGCTGCCCGACATTTCTCAAAGTGGTACAGCATAATATGACGAAAATCATTATAATTATATCATTTTAATAACCTAAAAACAGAAGAATAATTTCATTCATAAATTTATAAACTATTGTGAATTTTTATTAAAATATAGAGCGTCAAAGGTGCTTCAAGATAAGTCTGATAATTATGCTCCAACTCAATATTTCCGTCAAAGACAATATGCAAAAGCACCATCGGATTTGTATCAACTCTATGATTGGTATCCACACACATAGACCAACTAACCTGAAACAAATTATTTTACTTCATTTATTTCGCTATTTTTTTATATCTTTTTTAAAATTGGACTTTAAGAAGAAACATAATAGAAGTTTGTTCAGGAGAATTCTTCCAATATTTAAAAACAAATTTCAGAAAAAAGATTGCATTTTTTAGCTGCTGCTTAAGGGAGCTGTTTCTGTGGAGAATATTTACTGAGGAATTAAATTGAATTGATATTTGTCTCACATTTGAAGCCTAAGAGTTTCTCATTTTTTCGAACATTATTAAGTTGCTGGAGTAAACAAGATGTTTTTACCGTTCCTTTAGTAATAGGAAAAATTATCAAAACCGCATCCAAAATTACTTTTATGCATGAATTATCACAGACTCAGGATACAATGGAGGAACACCATTCAGTTTCGTAAAATTTTTTTAACAATTATGGATATGAGAACATTATGAATCGGAGGAAATGGCAACTAAATTTGAGCTTGATCAATTAATTAATAACAAAAAAAGAGGATTAAAATAAATTCAGGAGCCTATGAAAATGAATTCTAAATACGTTTGGACAATTCAAAGGAAGAAAAAATTACAAAAGAAATTTCCAACATTTTGTTTAAAACTTTTTTTACACTTGAATCAAATTTTCTAAACACATGGATCATTTAAAATAAACTATTTGTTGAATGAAATGCAATTTGTAACGGTAGAGGATACTTTAAGAAACAGCTATTTTTGAATTAGAGAAATATGTTAAACTCTCTGAAATGCAGTTATAAAAATAATTTAAAGTTATTTTATGATTAAACCTTATTTTTTCATTCAAAAGTTATAACTTATGAAATAAATAAGTGGTAAGAAACCCAAAATCTGCATTTTCAGATAGAAAAATGTTAAAAGCCCTCTTATTGATTGACTTTTACCTTTTTGTATTGAAAATATTTCAGGAAATCAGTTTTTTATATAAGTTTTATGAATGTGATATCTAGTTTATGAAACTTCAGTCAGTGTGGGTGATCTATCCCATTACTAATCATCTGACTGAATTTTAAAATACATTCGAGATATAAAAGATATTTTGACAAATGCTTATATTATTACGTTGAATTATTTGATTTTGTATTTCTTTTTAATGAATTAAATAGAGATATATGAATACACATTTTTATAAAACAACAAAGGACAAAAATGAAAATTTCAGAAACTAAGGATAAGTGGAAATAGCTATACATTAACGTTTTACACATATTGAAAATTAAAAAGTTTATTATTTCCAAACTCCTTTTGACGTTAAAAATAATATTTATAAAAATTGCTTTTTTATATAACATTATCATTTATTAATGTTTCAGATATTTTATTTAGAAAAAGTGAATGGCGGTAAATTTTGTTTGGTAGGTCAAGACCACAATAGAGGCAATAACCATTCTTCAAGGTGAATACCTTTTCACCCTTCGATAATTTGCTTTCTCAAACTAATCAAGTTATTTCGGTGGAAATGGATGAAGTACAGTGTGGTCGCAGAAGAGCATACTTATATGGAGAGAGAATTCTGCAGATAATTCAATTCAGTGCAGAAAGAAAGCTGCCCTTGCACATTTAGCTCAAAGGATAAAAGCCCTAAATCTCATTGATCAAAGGATCAATAATGCTGCAAAGTTGGGCCACTAAAAGGCTCAAATTGGCTGTCATTTTTTTACTGCTTTCAATATACGATTGAATTAAAACTAGATAGAGAGTTTCCTGAAAAAAGTTTGAATTAAATCTGGAAAAGTTCAGAAAATAATTTTGGAAATTCAAAAAAGTTAGGAGTGAAATTTGATGAAAGTATAGTTTGAGTTGCATAGTTTTGGTTAAGCTTTAAAAATAAAACTTCGCATGCATTATTTCAAAATCAGTAAACAGTAGTATATTAATACCTCACGTTATGTACTTTTAAATTTGAACATTAAAACTTTAAATTTTTAATAAATTAAAGTAAAAATTAATAACTTTTCAATCAAATTCTAAATTTGTGAATCAGTTTTATTACATTTAGTTGAGCATGATAACTTAAAATAAACAGTCATAGATGGTCACGATTTTAGCCCTCGCATATTGGATTTCTATACATTTTGTCAACGCATTTTTTCGTGTAAACTCAAACACCAGAAGTTTAAATGGTAGTAAGTTGGTTATGGAATTAGGTTTGTGGAATAAAAATGTGATTCACTTAGAATTTGGAAGATGGGCAGTAAAAATAATTATAGAAACATTTCAAACAAATATCCTTAAAACATGACATTTTGTATCTATATAAAAATGCTAACGTATGTGGCACAGAAACTTAACTAATTACTTATTGTCAGTGTGCAACAGCGAAATGTAAATAAAGCCTCATGTAGGCGTTTCAGATTGATTTTATGAACGCTTTTACAGCTGCAATCAATTTAACTTCGTTTAACTAATTCAATGAAGTTTTAAATTGTTACTAGAAATTATCGAGTGTGAGCTAAAAACTATATTCAATTAGTGTATGAATACAAAAAGAAAGGAAGATACTAGAAACGAATACTAGATTTTAATTAAGCTAGAAAAAAGCCTGACCGTTGCCACATGAATATTCGGCTTAACATGTATAGGAAAATAGACATTCATATCATCCCCAGCCATTATTATACAAAAAAAAAATTTATATTATCTCAAAAGTTTTTTAAAAAAACAACCTTTTTTATAATACTGATTGCAGTTTTTCGCATTGAAAAAAATCTTTTTTGGTTTCAATCTAAAACAATGTCATAAAGAAATCGAAGGTTTTCTATCAAAATATTCAATCATATGATCTGACCAAAGTTAAAATTAATGTTAAAAAATGGCTATCTTTAAGCATTACCACGGAAATAGAATTTTTGCAACTGTTTTCGTTTCTTAATATATATATATATTAATTTGCACCTAAAAATTTGTTATAAATTGAAACAATTAAATTCACTGGTATTAATTGCCCGATGAATTAAAAAATGAACTCCATATTAATCATTTTATTACTTAAGGAAATAATCTGGGTTATCAAGCTATTCATCAAAGGCGGCTAATTGATTGAAAGTAAATATATTGTTTTATTGTGGATCACATTATACGAGGTGCCCCAGTTTAACTTTTTACTTACCAATCTATTGTTAAGAACGTTATGATATTCAGTGTAGGTTGTAATAAAAAAGATGGGAATTTTCTTGAACAAATAAAATAATTCGTTCTATCTTCTCTACCACAGAGCATTTTATTTACATCAACTGCAGATTTAAGATTGGCTTTCCACTTAGATTTACCCATCATTTCATCCATAGGTCGTTTTATCCCAGTAAATATACTTTTTAAATAACATAGTATTTAAATTGAGCTGAAAACTTTAACTAAAGCATTCAAAATGCTTCTGATTATACCTTCGACAGCAAATGCCTACGAATACACTCGACCTCAGGGTTCTCAACTGAAAAAACAGCTATTTTGACATTGAACAAGAGGAAAATAAAACATTTAAGTGGAGAAATGTCTTCAGTTTGAAACACTCGAGTTCTCTTTTGAAAGTTAGCTTCGAATGCTCGGGTATTTGCAAAACACAAAACCTTTTAATGAGGTGTCGTTTGATAACTGTACTCTGTCGATAGCTATTTCAATGACAAATTATTTAACAATGGATTTAAATGAACGAAAAATAGAAGAAAAAAAGGAATTATTTTCTGCTTCACTAAAACTATAAAAAAGTAGAAATTTTCGTGGAGATTTCATTCCCAACTTGATAGTTACTTCTAATCAAGATGTGATTACATTTGTCATATAGATTCTTATATGGTTTTACAAAAGCAAAAATTCTGCAGTATTTGAAACATTTTTGAAAGGAGTACGGTGAAGTGTAAAATATTTTCTATTAAGCAAAATTTAAAGAAATATGTTCTTTCAGTGTTCATTCTGGAAGAGGAAGAAAATATGTTTCCCAAGAAGGGGGAGATGACATAGCTTCTTAAGTGTTGTTTAATACCAATGTTCGTAGAAGAATTAGATAGGCCCTGTTCAATTGTTCAAAAGAGTATGCAGATTATTATATGAGGTATTATTTATACAAGCTGAAACTTGTAAAAACAATCCATACGTTTTCATGACGAGCACTTCATTTGAACAGTTTTTTTGTTCGCTTTGAGGTTGATTCAAAATGATATTCTATTTCATTGTGAATAGATGAAGTGCATTTTCATTTGAAAGGTCCATTGAATAAATACAACTGACGAATTCGGGAAGTAGAAAATTTGCTATCAATCTTTCAATCGCTCTTGTAATCAACAAAAGTGTGCGATATATTGCGAGTAGATTTCAAAATTTATTCTTATTCCACATTTCTTCAAAAAGTCAATCGTTGGAGGCTCAATAAAATACTTGATAACCGGGTAATGATATGTTTTACAGAAAATACATAATAAAATTCTTTTAGACATTTATATAGAATAAAATTGTTTCCGTTTACAACCATATGCAGCTATATACATTGAAGGAAATACGAAAAAAATTGTTTATGATTTATAACCATGGGCAATAATATACAGCGGAAAAGATGTATAATAAAATTATTTTGGATCTTTTATACATAGAATTGTTCCGGATCAACAATCGTGTACAACTATACGTATTTGTAGAAAATACAGAATCACATTTCTTCAGATCTATAACTATGGACAGCGATATACATTGAAGAAAATACAGAATAAAATTATTTTGAATCTTCAACCACATTATTATTTTTCGAGTACAATTTATATCACCAAGGATATATCAATGGCGTCAAAAGTCATAAGAAGGGGTCACAAGCCGCTACTTTCATAATCTGTGATCTTTCCGATTCCCTGAATGCAGTTTGACTTCTGGCTTGGAGACATTTGAAATACCTGGAATATACACTCAAGGGAAAAAAGTCATGGGATAGCAATATGCAAATATACAGATGGCAGTAGTATCGCAGCGAAAAAGTATAAATGCGCAGTTCGTTTTCCAGAGCGTTCATTTGTGTTCAAGTTATTCATGTGAAAAGGTTTTTCGTGATTTATGGCGGCACGACGAGAATTAACAGATTTTGAACGTGGAATGTTAGTTGGAGCTAGACGCATGGGTCATTCCATTGCGGATATCGTTAGTGAATTCAACATTCCGAGATCCACAGTATCAAGAATGAGTCGAGAGCATGAAATTTCAGGCATCACATCATGGACAGCGCAGTGGGCGACCACCTGCACTTAACGACCGAGACCGCAGACGTCTGTGTAGAATGGTCAGTGTTAATAGAAACACAACACTTCGTCAAATAACTGCAGGAATCAATGTGGGACGTACGAGGGACGTGTCCGATAGGACTGTGCGGCGAAATTTGTCTTCCTTGGGCTATGACAGCAGAAGACCGACTCGAGTGCCTTTACTGACAGCACGACATCGCCTGCAGCGACTCTCCTGGGCTCGTGAGCATATCGACTGGTCCCTAGACCAGTGGAAAACCGTGGCGTGGTCAGATGAGTCACGATTTCAGTTGTTACGAGCTGATGGTAGAGTTCGAGTGTGGCGCAGACCCCACGAAGCCATGGACCCAAACTGTCAGCAAGGCACTGTTCAAGCTGGTGGTGGCTGCATAATGGTATGGGCTGTTTTTACATGGCATGGACTCGGTCCTCTGGTGCAACTGAACCGATCATTGACTGGAAATGGCTATGTTCAGCTGCTTGCAGATCACTTGCAGTCATTCATGGACTTCACGTACCCACACAACGATGGGAGTTTTATGGATGGCAATGCGCAATGTCACCGGGCCAGAACTGTTCGCGATTGGTTTGAAGAACATTCCGGACAATTCCAGCGCATGATCTGGCCACCTAGATCGCCCGATATGAATGCCATCGAGCATTTATGGGACATCATCGAAAGGTCCATTCGTGCCCAAACTCCTGCACCATCCACACTTTCACAAATATGGACGTCTATACAGACAGCATGGCTCAATATTCGTGCAGAGGACTTCCAACGACTTGTGGACTCCATGACACGTCGAGTTGTTGCACTTCTCCGGGCAAAAGGAGGACCGACACGATATTAACAGTCATCCCATGACTTTTGTCACTTCAGTGTATTCCAAGTACGTTGCTCCAAGAGTGTTTCTTCTTTTTAAGGCAATATTTAACATTATGCTTATTATTTTTCCTCCACTATCGTCAATTGGGGAACATTCTAATGAAAGAGGTCATATTGAATCAGAAATTAAATTTGTAGTTTAAGAATATAGAAATCAAAAACACAAGATTGCTAAAATTGTAATTACTTAAAAAAATAGCAAAATTTTAAGCGAGATTTTAAATTAATATTTTTATTTATCAAATTTACATCCCTTCCCTTAGACCTATGTAAAATTTCATAGCTTTTGAACAGTAGCTCCATCTGAAGATAACTTAACAATATGCGCGATTGATTGTAGACAATCTGTTATTATAGCATCAGATGCGCATTCGTGCTGATTTCTTCGTATGCTTCAATTTCTTCCCTTATTTACACAGAAATTTCTAGAAATAAATTGCATTTCTTATTTCACACACAAAATTTCATTACGAATTTGGGTTCGAAACAAATAATTCATTTTATGAAAATGTATGAAATCATTAAACAGTTTTTAAAATCATAGTTAATCAAAGTTGTTACTTCAATAATTTAATAAATTCTCCAGTTATGTTAACTTAAGGGTTATATTTATAATATTGAAAAAATAACGTGTTACAAATACATTATAAATGATTAAATATGTAATGTAATGAAAAATATATGCAACAATAATTATATAAAAATAATGTAATCTTACATATAAACTATTAGCCGCCTTTGGCGACCAGCTGGTTCGCCATGAGTAAAGTGTTCTAAAATTTTCAATTAAATCACATATTCATTAGCCTTGAAGTAATTCCGGGCATTGAGTGACCTGAAATTAGTATTTTCTTTAAGATGATGGACGGAAAGTTCTAAAAGTACACCTTTCCCTAATAATATTCTTTAATTTTATAAATCAGTCAGTTTTAACCATCGGTTATGCTTCCAAAATATTAAAAAAAATTTCGATGATGTTGCCAAAATATTAAATATATTTTTTTAAAGAAAGCGAGAAAGGGAAAAAAGTATTAAATTAATGATGCAGATATTGCAAACGATTACATAAATATGCCATTAAGTTGGGATTTCAATGCATATCCTGTCTAAATTCAATCAAGTTTACCGTAAATAAAGAATATTTATAGAGTTAATGATATAGATATTGCAAACGATTGTAGAAACCTTTGCTTTGCATTTATTTTTCAAAGAAAATATCACATTTTATATTTCTTTTATTTTATCCAGTCACGTGTTAAAAGTTGCATTTCCTTAGACTTGATTTACGATGATAATTTTTTTTATTTGAACTTCCAGCATTCTTTTATTTTATCCAGTCACGTGATAATATTTCTTAAAAATTCGTTAAAAATAGAAGTTTACATTATAAATTAAAAAAATTGATACCGTTAGAAAGCTAATTTTTTAATCTTTAAATTGATGTAAAAATCATGTTTATGCAATCATATTTTCGAAAGTTATAGCGGAAAAACGTCAAAATTTCGCTTAAATTTTAATTAATTCAAATTCTAATTAAAAATTCGAAAAAAGGGCTCCGAGGTGCACATTCCGGACCTCCAATTTATACATGTACCAAATTTGGTAGCTGTAGGTCCAACGGTCTGGCCTGTAGAGCGCCAACACACACACACACACACACACACACGCACACACACACACACATTGAGCTTTATTATAAGTATAGATATAGATTATCAAGAAACCGGCCGCATTAAGACTCCAATAATGTTGCTCCTATGATTAAATTAATTGTGATAAGATGGATAAGGATCAGTTCAGACATTAATAAAAAGGGAAATACTGCAGTTATCACGTGTGGAGCAAACACTTATCATTTGCAACGATTGAACTTCTGTTGATTCAATTTAGGCCAGTAAGAAAATCTTCTTGGTTCCTTTATTTCCAAAAATAAATTCTTAAAATAACTTATATATTTCTAATAACTTATACTTTCTAAGATATATATATATATACCAATTTTAATAAAATAAAATATAAAAGGGAAAATTTAGCATCATAGAACAATATGATATCTAAACATTATGTTTATATTCTAGTTTTCAAGTAAGATCTAAATTTGTATTAGTTATTTATAGAAATGAGGATTGTGAAATCATTGAATTTAAGAAATATTACGCAAGACATGATAATTCAATACTCTTCAAAATATTTCTTCACAATGAATCTAAGTATTGTTTCATTATAATACAAACTTTTACCTGCTATTTTCTTATTACAAACTATGTAAAGAAATACACGTACTTTGCACCTTTTTTAAAAATTTGTAAAAAAAATCGTCGTTAAATTGTTAAATTATTTTTTTAATTGTTTAAAATCATTCATTAAAAAATTAATAAAACTTTTGTTTAATGGTGAATAGAGAAATGCAGGTACTTATTCCTCTGAATATTTGTTATTACAAATTTATAATATAAAACTTCTAAAGCCTGATTTCTTATTTTAAGGGAGAAAAACGAATACACGTACTTTGTTCCTTTATTATTGTTTTCTATAAATTTGTAACGGGAATTTCGGCAGTTGTGTAAAATTATTCATATTTAAGAAAATTCCTAAAGAGTGTGCTTAGTTATGAATTAATCACGTACGTCTTTGTTTCTTTGAATATATTTTATTTTTACCTTCATCTATGATGTCATAGTGTAACCATTTTTCTTTATTGGTTGAATGAAATGGTTTTATATAAATAATTTATTTTGAAATAATCTAATTTACTCAAATGGATAAATTGTTTCTTCAAAATAATATAAATATCTATTTGATATCAGTCTGAAGAAAATTTTTAGTTGATTTCCTCCATAATCTTATTCAATTTAAGGATTTTTTTTTCAAAATCTTGTAAAGATCTTAATAGAAATGAACACAGAAAAAAGGCAATCAAATAATTTCCTACCTTCTTCTAATCAATTATTGCTACTAATTTCTTTATTTCCGTAAGACTACGGTGGTTTTGGAAATGGTGGCTTTCAGGTTCAAGACTCGATTCCACTGAAGAACAATCGTGTAAGCTGGTCTGGTGCAGTTTAAAGTCATCTGTATCAGACGTCCCTTCGCTGGTGTTTTGTGAAGAGGGGATGCCATCTCAGGTGTCTGCCTCATTATTTGACTGCGATTAAAAATTCCCAGGTCCTTCCAAAATAATACTAATGTTACTTTAAAACGGGAAGCTAATATAAATAAATTAACCTAATCTCCCATATTAACAAATTTTTCTGTTTTGATGTGGAAACATATTCTTTAAGTATTTTTCGTTGGAAAATCATATTTACTGCTGTTTATTCTATAAACTCTCTAAATAAAAACATAAAAGGAAAAGAAAAAAAGCAATAAAGAAGATATGGGAAAAATTTTCAACTAGATATAAAAAGAGGTATTCGTGTTTTTACTTGATGGTTTGGTTAAATGAAAATCATTTTCAAAAAATAGTTTTCAATAAAGGTTTTTCTTATTCCATCATATGAAGGTATTTTTTAGATGGGCTTTGTGCGATAGTTTGGAAGTTCTCTACAGCTCTAAAAGGTAATGATAAAAGCAAGAATTTCTGCCAGCTTTATTGTTAAAACTCACGCGTTTGTCATTTTTGCAGTGAAGTTTGCTGAAAAGAATCTATTCTTTTCAGTTTTCATCATTTTTGAATAGTTAACTGTAAGTTAAAATCAGAAAAAGATTTTTCTCTATGCTAAGGGTTGAATAAATTTTAATTCTAAATAAAAATTTATAATTTGCTTTAGAATAAAAGCATTAAAGAAATTTTTTTCTGGTAAAAATTCCAAATGAAATCAAAAAGAAATTCTCAATGTTTCTCATTCAACCCCTTTTATTAATTGTATCTTTTACTCTTTTTTTTCGAAAAATTAAATTAGACCCCCACAAATATAAATTAAATAATGCAATAACCATTTTATATTGCAATATCATCCTTAATATTTGAGTCTTATTACAAGTCGAACATTATAATCTGGGTATTATATGTTTACTTATTAAACTATATCTTTAAGAGTAGAGCTTGAAAATCATGTTTTATTTATATTTTTTGGTACTGAAATTATCTACTGAATGTTAGATTTTATTTAATATAGGTATCTGAATTTCAAATAGAGTAGAACATTGGGAAATCCATGACGGAATTAAAATAAAAGAAATTCTAACTGTGAATATACGCCAAAATATCAAATTTTATCACAGATCTTGTCATTTCGATCAGTTATGTTAACGTCCCATTTTAAAGCAATACTTGGACTATTTTAGGAAGAGTCTTGTAATTTTGAGCCACGATTAAAGGACGGAGACGACACCTGACCTAGCACCCACCTCTCCACATCATACCACATCAGCGGGAGGACACTGTCTTTACTTCATCTCACGGTAGATAGGTTATAGCAGTATATACTGCCAAATCATTTCAGAAACTAGATGCTTCTTCCGATATAATTTACCATACGCAAAACACGTTTGGTACTTATTTTAAAGCTAAATATGCAGAAACCTCCTGTTTTACTTGTTCAAATGATCTTTCAGTTTTTCCTAGCATACTGCAATCCTAACCATAGCATCAGAAGTTATAAGATTAGTTTGATGTAATATTTTTTTTTAGTTAAGCCACGGATATGTATTATTGTTTTGCATCGAATTTCAGATTACTTTTTGATACTTTTAGAGCAATACAAACTCTAAACTCTTTCAGAAACTTGCATTTTTATTATTTATTAAAATACCATCCGTGCAGTAGCTACTTGTAGCACGTTACATGAAATGATTGTATATCTTAGAATAATTTATATCGCACCAAAGGGTAATATTGTTGGATAAATATTTCAAACTGGTTTTGATACTTTAGAAATACAAATCTTGTCCCTAAAAAGATTATGTTTCTTAAAAGTTCAAAGTGAATATTAAAAATTCTATTGAAGATATATGAGGCTGTAAGTATCACACCATTGACAGGAACAGAATAAAGGTTTGATTCTGACAACATAAGAGTTACAACTTACAACATAATTGCAAATCCAGAGAAATGACAATTTAAGCTCAGAAAAGTAAAAAGAAAAATAGAAGAAAAATGAAAATAAAATTTTTCTAAGGAAGTAAATAAGTGAATATAGATAAATAAAAAGAATAAAAAGCAAAATAAACATGAAAAAAATTAATACCTGCAGTTCGTTCAGTCTATGGTAGATTCCATGTTCAGGATCAGTTCAGTTCAGTTATATTAACGTCCCGTTTAAAGCAATACGAGGGATATTTTGGGTTGGACCTCGTGATTTTGAACCACGATCAGATGACGAGGACGACAACTGAAGTGGCATCCCCCTCTCCACACCACACCACACCAGCGGGAGAACTTTGGCCTGACAGATTTAACGTGCAAGAGACCCCCTCACACGACGGATCTTCGGTGGAATCGAGTCTCGAACCTGAAAACCTCCGGGTCCGAAGCCGAGACCTTACCACCAGGCCACGTCCATGTTCAGGAATACAAGGTAGAAAAATTGCTCGTTTCGCATTTTTTTATGTCCACAAAATAATTTCAGTAATGATAAAAAATTTTTTAACAATACTTGACTTTCTCTGTGCATATGTTGAAAGGCCTAGTCAATGGTAGAGTCCAATTTAAAGTTAAAAAAGCTTTAATACTTGAGATACTAAGAGGAATGCAAAATTAGTATGCAACAAGGTGAAACAGAAAAAAAGTCATTTTGTCTATTTTTGGAAATAAGATATTTCGAAGTTATGATATGCCGTGGTCAAAGCCAGAAATAGGGAAAATTTACTTAGGTAGAAAACAAATTATTACTCCGATTGGAAAATCATGCTTTCATAGTGATACAGGAAATACTAGATAAAATTGTAGCAATCGTTTTAATTCTCTCAAACAGAGTGCGCCGAAGTGTGACGTGTGTTTCGTCTCCGCTAATCATTCAATTGCAATAAGGCGCAATATAACTCAGTATTACAGCCTGTCAGAGAGTGCAGAATATTAAAACGGAGAAGATCCTACTAACGATGCGTAATGTTGTTGGTTGTTAAATAAAGTTATGTTTTTGATGATAAAAGTAGAGTGATCGCTTTTAAACCCTCATATAGACTCAGATTATAATAAATAATTTTTATTGATCAATCAACCGCCGCAGCATTAGCTTATTAATTTGATTTTTACTTGATGAAATTTCGAAAATATTCTGTTGATATGTAATGCATTTTCTCAAATGATGAAGAATAGGGTAATTTGCAATTTTGTGGAATGTCTGGAGAGTGTGCACACCGGATAAAATTACAGAATTTATAATTTATTCCAAACATGTATTATTCAATGTGAACTTGAATTCTCGTGTTGAACATTATTAAAATGATCAGCACCGGTTCTATCAGTTTAACAACAATTTAAGTTCGGGTGGATTACATGTTCTCTGTAATGAACAATATAGTATAATCCTAAGAGACAAACTGGCGTAGTCAACTAAATATAGTTTGATTAGAAGCAATTCGAATTCATGAATGAACATAACGAAGCTTATTAAAGCTGACAGTCATTAAATTGTCGGCGTTAGATATAGATTGAGTTTGGAAGAAACAAGGACAAAACGCGTTTTGTAGTTTCCATCTCTCTTTTTAAAAAAAAAAAAATTCAAATCAGTTCCTTTTTCTTAAGCATAATAAACACAAAAGAAAATGTTTTAACTGTCTAAAACTTTTCTTTTTCTTGATTTTTTTTCTATCTCTGTCTTACTAAGTGTTCAGAAAAAAAAACTTTTTTCAAAACTATAATTATGTATATGTATTACATATTATGTATTATGTATGTATATTATGTATTACATTAGTATGTGTATTACAATAAAATTATTTGTTGTTGTTACTTATGACACTTTACAAGATAACTGACAGGTCTGTGTGACAAAGGGAGCTTCTCTGGTTTTTTGAGTAAAGCCAGCTAGGACTAAGAGTATGACTGAGCTACTTCATGCGTCACTCATTCACTTGCATAACTCCTTTTTATAGGGAGGGGGGTCGTTCACACAACTAGCACAAAGCACACTAGAACAATCACATATAGCATAAAGAAGAACAACCATGCCTGAACCAGAATCCGAACTCAGGACGCCCAAATCACGGGGAATATGCGCTACCTTCATGCCAGAGCGTCGTCTCCTAATTATTTAACCCTTAAACTGAGGAAGTTAAAATTTGAGAAGTAACTGGGGAGATATGGTCAAGTAGACAGCATTTTCATTACTCTCGCATCGAAGTTTCTAATAAAAGTATTAAATTGAAAATCAGCCAATAAATTCCACAGACATTTTTCTTACTATATAATAAAGATATGTAAAATTTTTTTAAATATTTTATCACTGAAAAAGGTAAAGGCTTTGGAACATATATTTTCCTCCCAAATAACATGTAACAATAAATAATATTCTTGAAAAAAAATATTACTTTATATTTTTTAAATCCTTTTTATTTTTCCTGTATTTAAAGGTATATAGAAAACAATATAATGCAAAATTTAGCAATTATATGAGAAATAAAGAAAAGACGATTAGTGAAATTTTCCCTTTTTTTATCGCCTTGTGTGACTTTCGGCACAAGGAAATGAGCACGGTTTTCAAGGGAGTATTAAACTCACAGTCTAAAAACTAGTATAAAAATCAGCCTATAAATTCGATAAAATCTATCTATCTTGGTATATTAATATATTTTATAAATTTTTCTAAATTCATTGTCACTTGAAAAATTAATTATGTTTGAACATACATATTAGAATCAGTTGAATTGCGAGCTTTCATTGAAAAAATATTCTGTGCAATTATCCTTATCACTTTCTGCGTCATTTAAAAGCACCTGGAGCATTGCTTCAAAAAAGAATAAGTAAATTTGATGAAAGTTCAGGGTTCAAGTTTTTGCACCGTCTACTAAGCCTCCGCGTTATTGTCCCAGTGACAATAACTCGGAGGAGTGGTCTGAGTGACGTCGCTAAAAGAAATAACTGAATTTTTTTTAAGCATCAGCTGAAACCATTTGAAAAAGTGCAGGTGTATTGAAGGTCAAGAAACAGGATTCTACAGGATCAAACTATTCAATTGAGCTAAAAATCGAATTGATGTGAGCGAAAGTCCATTGCTAGCGGTCTCACAAACCACATGTCCCCCGTTACGGGTTAAAAATGCTGATGATAATGTAGATGGCTGAAACTTGGCAATCAGAATCGTAAATATACATTTATTTTTAGATAACACTTATTGGCTTTCAAAGTTGCAATCCAAAATGACATTTGAGCATTTCTTATTGAGGAATGAAGATGAAAGCAGAATATACTAGATTAACGAACATGCTTTTAAATAATTGCTACAACTTACATATACGATAGCACCCAAGTTTAGTTATTATCAATTTGATGTTTTCAATTACAGTGATTAAATATGATATGAATTTTAATTTAGCGTCGTTTCTTATATCAATTGCTACTTTGTCAAGAGAAATAATATTGCATGTAATGCTGTTCACAATATCTTAAAGAGAATTTTCAAAGAAAAATGTTGAAACCCGAATAAGAGAACACTTCGATTATCGAGTTGACTACAATGTTATATGATATGGAATTTAATTAATTATTGTGTAGAAGCAAGAATATAAAAATACATATTATGATGCCCTTCAATAAAAAAATGAAATACTATAGACAATATAGTCTTTTTCTGAATGTGAAATAAGGATTTTGATAAATAAAAAAGGAAATATTTTATTTTTTGGGTTGTCAATTTCATTAAAATTTTGTTTGTTTGTTTTATTATTTATGATCAAATGTTCATGTTTACTTCATCATTATGATTATGCAGAAATCATATTCCAAATTTATTGTTAATGTAGCGTGTGTATTAATTTTTTTACATCTATTCATTACTGTTCACAAAATATAATAAAGTTCTGTTCTGAATCTTCTTTTACTTACTGAAGCAAACTATCGATTTATTTTGCAAATTGATTTTTATTTTGTAACGCAAGTAACTTAAGATCGTGTTTACATTCATATCACATCGATAACATTAGATTTTATAATCAGTGTATGTATAAGGAAAAACGTGCTATGAAAGTCACACAAGCCGATATAATTCATTTAATTTTACCAACATCAATTTTTTACATTTTTTACTTAATTGTTTAATTTTACATTATATTGTTAACCTTCATATATTAAAAAAAAAGAAATAATATTTTAAAAGGGAAAAGTAATATATTTTTTCTAGAATATTATTTGTTGTAACATGTAATTTGAAAAGAAAATGAACGTTCCAATGCATTTACATTTTTCAATGGTAATATGTTTTGAAAACTTTCTAAAACACATCTGTATTTCAAGAAAAACATCTGTAGAATATATTGACCGATTCTCACACTAATGCATTCATTAGAAAATTTAATTTGATTGTAAACGAAATACGCTCTCCAATAATGGCACCTCACCAGTAAAGTGAAAAAATTTCCCCACTCCGGTTAATTATTAATAATCACCGACTTAGAGTTCTGGATCCCATTTGGATATTAGCTTAAGCTATAGTGCGTTTGAAGTCTTAACTTCCGTTATTAAATTCTAAATTATGTTATTTTTGTTTCTTCTGCTAACTTCATAAATGGGTGAAAAGAGATTCTCTAGATCAAAATGACCAAATCAGGCCAAGCAAAGAGCGATGCCAAATTTAAATTACCACTTTTCTCGGTATTTTAAATTTGTCATTTATTGTTCTTTGAACTGAATGTTAAAGCAAATATTTCACTTAATATCAAATATGTAGACCAGTTATATTTAATGATCTATTACGAAATACACCTTTCTTTATCTAAAAAATATTAATTTTCAGTATTTTACATGTAGCATCTGTTCATAGACAATAGCCAAGTACAAAAATCAGTACTAGTGGATCCCTACATACATCTTAAAAACATTATTTACGAAAGACAGAAAAAGAGCAAACGTTGTAAATTTAACGGCAATCGCACAAACGTGACAGAACTTTTGCTTTAACAAGAAATTACCTTGTTTAACGATTGACTGTGATTTTTTTAAATGTAATGACAAAAATTCATTGCCAAATGACAATTTTAAAAATATTTTTGGAATCATAATGAAAATAAAACCAAAAATGGCCAAGAAAAAATTTAGAGTTAAATGCTTTAAAAGTATCAGTTGTAAAGTTCAGTTCTTAAGAACTTTGGGATTGCAACTACGGTTTTTAAAAAAGAAATTCTATGTTTATGAGAGGAAAATAAAGTGAAATTTGTGGCTGTCGAATGATTTTTAACTAATCAATGACATAGTTGCACCGACTTCTCGAAAAACATAGGTTTTCTACATTGCAAATTATTTTCATAATTCCATTTCTCTATCTTCATATTGGAAATGTTTCTTCAGTTTTAATCTCTGTGGAAGAAGATTAGAAGATTCTTTACTCCAAGAGGAAGAAGATTTTCCATACATTTATTATCAACTCTTTTGTATGCTGTTGCTTTTGGGACGTAAGAGCAGATCAATACTGGAAAATTTAAATTGGTTCACAATGATTAAAATTGAATTTTCAATCATTACCCTGTCACGTTTTATCCGATTTACACATCTTCTGATTTAATCGTGTCATTTCTTCCTTCTAGATTGCTTCTTTTCTAACGTTTATTTTTTGTTTACTATTTCAACATAAACCATTTTATTGGAAATGTAAAAATAGTAGAGGCATTCTTTATGCGTTTTTTCGATTCCTTTGACACTTTGGAAAATTTCAGAGTAATTTTAATAAATCTCTCATAGACTATTTATTTTTTATTATGAAATTCCATGTTATTGTTATGGTTTGAAATCCAGAAGGAATGTTTTTGGTCGAACTTTTATCATGTTGGAGATAAATTTCGATGTTCTTTCTATATTACAGTATATGAAATTCACTGATAAATGTTAAAATAATCTTTGGTAAAAATTGCAGTATTTTATAGCCATAGCATACTTCATATAAATTGTTTTCTGTTATCCAAATTCAGTCAAGATAAAATTTGATTTCTCTGAAAAATATGATCATTTTTTATGCTAAGGATTAGGGTTGTAAAATTGCTTGTATATTCGGGTCGGAACAGTCTGCAGTTTGGATCCCAAATAGTTTACTAACTTTACAACTAAACAATTATGCCACACCAGACAGTATTTGAAGAAATCTTTTATTGTACATTTCAATAATAGTTTAGTAAAAGGGTGAAAACAGAAAGTAATTGTGCAACTATAAACTCTGATTAAGCCTTAAAAAGATAATGTTGTTTATTAATTAAAATTTGTAACAAAATCTATGCAAATTAAGCATTTGGGAAGCTTGTACACAATATTTCCATATATGTGCATCTGTGTTTTGATTATTTAAAGCAGAAATCATCTGGATTACAAAACTACATCCATTATTGAAACAGTTTTTGAAGGAAGGCTTTGTATCAAGAAAATAACTGTAAGCATTTTTTTAAATTCCACCAATTCCCTGAGAAACTTCAAATGTCCCTTTGAAGTTTCGAAACATGAAATTTATTGATTAAATTGTTCAAAATTTGAATGAAAATATTTCATTTCAAATTTTTTTTCTTCAACTTCATTATTAGAGTGAAATTATTGTTGTCTAGCAAGCAAAAATAAGAACAGTATGACTGTTTGTTAAATCATGTTGACTGAATGAAGCGTAATATACAGATATTTTTACGTGATGATTTTTCCGTATGGAATAAAAAATACATTTTTTCCCATTTATTTACTGGATAAACTATTCTAAGGTTAGAAATAATTTTTCAAATTTTGTAGATAAAAATGATATTCTGAAAAACCATAAAAGGACTTAAGATCTAATAACAGATCTGCATCTAAAATTGTTGAAAGGTAGGAAACAAAATTTAGAATACAGTGAGGACATGATGGTTCTGCAAAGAATGAATAGAATAAAATCGTCATTGATAGATCCTATATTTGTACAGTAGGAAACGAAATCATCCGATTTACTTCGTCCTAATTGAAATAAGAAAGATTTTGGAATATTCGGAATGAAACCTGATGAATAATTCAATTGAGATAGGAAAATAAATTTATTTAGCATTTTGCATGAGTTTGTGTAATAGTCAAAGGCACATGCAGAAATATAATGGAAAATTCACAAAAATGATATTTGAATAATCAGTATTGTTTCTATGTAAATGAAGCATTTTCATTGGGCTCACTTCCATTTACAAGATAATGCTTCTGCGACATTTGTGCAAATTCTTTCTCAATTTATGTTCCCGTATGTCTTTATTCTACGGTTTGGTTTCATTAAATTCCTTAGTCTCCATTGAAGATGCTTCCTAATAAAGGAAGATATTTATGATCACTTTGTGCATGTTTTATATTTATGGTCAGTTTTGTTTTTAGGAAAGTGCATGTTATGCATTTCTAAGATATACATTTTTTAAATTAAAGCAATTAAATAAAAAATTAATATCAATGATTAATTCTCTTCCCAATGGATTAAAATTTATCACTTTTTCGAAAACAAATGAATCCTTCTAGATTTGGACTTGAAAAAGAATAAATTAAACTGAGACAATAATAACAATTTGTATGATACGAAAGAAATCATAATTCAATATCAGAAAGTGAATTATAATATTCAAAAGAATTTAATTATTCCTTTAGGAATTCGAGATTTTTTGAATGGATTCTTTTAAAATATCTAAAGAGTCAAAAGACTAAAGAGCAGACAAAATGCATCTATAATCAGGAAAATCTCATTGAAAAAAAAGCGTGATTTTAAGTCAAACCAAAAATAAAAAAAGAAACAGTCGTATATGAAGTAAATAAAAAATGAATTTTCAATTGTAAAGAGATGAATTCACACCATAGGGAGAAGAAAATGATTAAAAATTCAATTTCGAAACTTTTGCGAGCATTTATGAATTATCTCAGTATCCATTCTACGCCAGATATTGAAGTAACAGCTTTTAACAGAGCTTTTATTAAACAACGGAAATATTTCTTTTTCATGAAGACTTTCATTTATTACTTGAATCTTGCAAAATAAAGCAGACGAAAAATTTCAATCTCAGTAAGGTAAACAATCTGGAGAAGAAAGAATGGAAATTACTAAAATGCTTTTGTGATTTTGGAGAAAAATATTTTAAAGTGTTTAAAGTCATGATTCTATTTATGAAAAATATGTAACAACTACATTCAAGTGTCATCTTGATAATTATAAATTCTATCGGGGTTGTGTAGAATATATCACCATTTGTAGAAAGGATGTTGTAGTTGGAATAAATAAACTTAGATATTAAAACTTGGGAAAATGCATTAATTTTAAATTTGGTAAAGATATTGTAATTTCTTTGTTAATTTTTAAAATATCTTTTTCAAATATTTATTCAAAATTCAGTTCCGATTTACTGATTTCTACGTATTTTACACTCAAAGGTAAACCAATAATAACCAATAATAAACCAATAATTCCAACCAATAATAGAGGAAGCACCATATTTACTGGTTTCCTACATTTGTTTCAATCATACAAAACCGTTTCTCTCGATTCTACCTAAAAATGGGCTTACAAAATAATCTAAGGAAATTATTTTTTTTTCAGATCCATATATCCATGTGTCTCCTGGAATGATTTCAAAAACATTTTTTTAAAATCTAAATTTGTGTAAAGCGAACAGTTTTATCTTAATTATTAATTTTTTTTGTTTCGATTGAAATTTCAAAATCACGTGTCGTAGAATTAATGAAATTCAGGTTTAGATGTTTTTTCCTTTACTCTATTATAAACCCATTGATCCTTATAAAATTTATAATTATGTTTAAAAGAGATAATGAAAGAAATTCAAAGTAAAAAATAGAGAATAAATTTATTATGAGAAAAATCTATTTTAATTATAGATAACAAAAATATTGAGTATATATATATATATATATATATATATATATATATATAT
>JAPMOQ010051293.1:517397-539200 GCA_026543055.1 Argiope trifasciata
TATATATATATATACATATATATATATATGTATATAAAGCCAAAGACGTTGATAATCATAAATGCCACTTCATTAATAGTCTTACATCTGTTCTTTTTATTCTATATATGAATCTTAGTAATTGAGTGACCCATGACATTATAAGGCAATAAAAAGCTTACATAGGGAAAAAATATTTCATACAGCATATGGGTAATTCGGGTAATGCAATTTCACTTTCTGATCCTTCATATAAATCTAGAAGATAGTTAATGGAGTCTTTTCTCCTTCTGAAAATTATATACTGTGACCGAAAGGGCACCAAAAGTCTAACTCTGTCAGGATAGACTATTAAAATCAATAAATCATGCCAATTTAGTTAAAGATACATTTAATGACATGATTTACAAGGGGACAAAACTATTTAGGACAATAACATTTAACATACATGCATAAAAATAATACTCGGGGATTACATCATGCTTTACGTTCGCTTCCAAGGCATGAACAGATTGTTCAGGGGAACGGCCGATAGAGGGCCGAGGAACAGTTACGATTACAATACTTAAATGAAAATGCTTTTAAATGCCCACTTTCAAAATACTTTGATCACAATGGGATCTAAATTTCAGTTTAAATATAGAAGCACTTCTCAAAGCAAAGGGCTTCTATCAGTATCCATATAATTATATACTAAAACACTTATGTTCTAGCATTATTTATCTTATTTTGCTATGGTTCCTTTTGAAAATAAACAAAGTGTTTCTTAATGACTTCCGAAATAAACTCTGAAATTGTACTGCGGAATAGCATTGTTGAAAGAAAGACAAACCTTGGAAATAAATTGACAAATCGTAAAGCTTCTGTTCTCTGAAATAAAAGGAATTCCTTACGATCCAAGGTATATACTTGTTATCAACATTATTTAATATTTAATGCTCATTTCAAAGCCTTTATTGTGATTACAGTCAATCTTTAAATAATTAAAGTAATATTAATTAAATATTCATAAATTCATTTATTTGAGATAAATACACCGAAATATTTCAACTGCATTAATCTTCTCGATGCAAAGTAAAGAATTAAATATTATCAAGACTTGTATTATTAACCAATTAAATGAGTGGCATAATCTAAAACTCTAACTAAAATTTATTCTGAATACTTCATTACTTAATAATTACGCTGAACTAACGGTAAATTAATTACCTATTACATAGACTCTAATTCAAATTACTTATTAATAAGGTGCTAATTTCTTTCAAATGATGTAAGGAAAAAGTAAAGAAGGTTATTTAAACCTTTTTGACCTTTTGAAAAGAAGAAATGAAATATTTTTGGAAAAAAAAGAAAATTTTCTTTAAAATTTAGAGCCACTTAATCATCTCTCTAAATCAATATTGTTAAATATCTTCTTAATCATGGTCTGGCAACGTCGAAGGAATCACAAATTGCAAATCGCGTAGAAACTAAACTGAATCCACCTATCTCAGAAGCTGTCAGTTGACGCTATTGAATGAGCTTTTATAATTTTACCTGAGGATAAACCAATTTAAATGGATATTATTATCAGTGCTTGACAACTTTTGACAATCTGAATATATTTTATGCTTAAGGTTACATTGATTGAAAAAGAATTATTCATTCAAATACTGTAAATATTTATGACATTTAAGATTATAAAGAATAAGTATTTTATGCAGAAGAATAACTAATTCATCTTCAGTAAACTCAAATAAAATATTGATATATTATAATCTTTACGGTGATTATTTGTTAATAAAGTCAATTTTTAAAAAGAAATTATTTCAAATCATTAAATTTTGGCATTTTATTAATTTTTTTTAAAACAAATTAAATAATCGTTTGGAACTAAGAAATTGAATAAAATCATTTTCAACGATGTATATTGAAATTTGAAAAATGATTTACTTTACTCAGATAGCCTAGAGCAGTGTTTCTCAACCTTTTAGTATTCACGGCCCAATTTTTAATCATAATTTACATTGCGCCCCCCCCCTCCCCAACGCATACAATAAAATGTATACAATAATAATGTATTTTGAGTATTTTGGTACTAAACCTACACTACAACCTTAATTTTAAACTTTACAAATTACCAAGAAAATAGAAATTTATTGACATTTTGCAACAACGATCCTCAGCATTGGAAAAACAAGAATCCTATGTCTTTTTATTGCTCTTGCGTCCCTCCATGTCAGAAATTCTCACATTTTCGCGAGAAGTTCCGATTTGTCTGTAATTTGTCTAGTCATAGAGAGAAGGAGAAAGTTCTATGAAGCCAATTTCAATTCCAGACAATATCATTCGAGTCGATTCTTCTATCGCTATAGAATCTATTCTGAATGTGTATGTTATGTATATTTTCGTGTAATTGCAATTCACCGCATTAAATATTCACGGCAACAGACTTATGCAGAATCATGGATAAATTTTTAAGCTGGCGTAAGCGAGCATTAGACGATAGACAAACATCAACAAGTATACAGACGAGCGTGGTTCCGAAAATAAAATCAAGAAAATATTCTCGAAAGTACTTAAAATTTATATTCACTAGTACTGAAGTAAATGAAGAAGAAAGGCCCCTGTGTATCATTTGCACAAAAATGTTGGCGGCAGATAGCATGAAACCTAATAAACTTAAACGACATGTGGAAAAGCTTCATAGTAAACAAACCTAGATAATTCTTCGAATTAAAATTAAAATCATATGAAAAGGAAAAATCATTGTTTAAAAAAACTTTGTCTGTGAATGAAAAAGCTTAAATTGCCTCTTACAAAGTTTCATACAAAATAGCCAGATGTAAAAAGCCTCACACCATTGATGTAGAGCTTATTTTGCCAGCCGCAATTGAGATAGTAAAAATTATGTTTGGAGATAATTTTGCAAAACAATTGCAGTCTATACCTCTTTCAAATGATACTGTTGCTCGTCGAATTGCTGATATAGCTGAAGATGTAAAGTGTCAGCTTTTGTCGAAGTTCCGTGACAAATTGTTTTCAATACAACTTGATGAGGCAACAGAAGTAATAAAGATGCTCATTTCATAGCCTATGTTAGATTTTGTGATGATTTGTCAGTAGTAGAAGAATTACTTTTCTGCAAACCAATATAACTCAAAGCAACAGCACTAGCATTATTTGCTATCTTAAATGATTTTATGAACGAGGCAAACATAGAATGGAAAAATTGCTCCGAATATGCACCGATGGTGCTCGTTCTATGTCCGGAAGTTTCCAAAGTATTTAAGCACTTGTGAAACAAAAATCGCCATAGTGCGTCTGGACACATTGCATGATCCACAGAGAAGCTCTGGCTTCCAAAGAAATGAATCCTGGATTGAATATTGTGTTAACTGCGGTTGTAACCGTAGCAAATTACATAAAAATGAGACCCCTGAAATCAAGAATCTTTTCCGCACTTTGTAAAGACATGGGTGCAGTACATTCAGAGGTACTACTTTATTGCGAGGCAAGATGGTTATCACGATGGAAATTTTTGCAACGTGTTTATGAATTAAGAGAAGAAATCGCCGTTTTCCTAGAAGAGGAAAACAGACCGGAAGCTGAGAATTTTCGCGATAGTTTATTTGTGATGAAATTGAGCTACATGGTCGACATATTCGAGAAATTAAATAACTTGAATATTCAACTTCAAGGAGCAAATATTGGATACGAGTGATAAAGTTAGTGCTTTTTTTCGGAAATTGGAATTGTGGAGCAGAAATTTAAAGCAAGAAAATTAAATGCAAATTTAAATGATTTTAGTAAAATTTACAAGACTGAAGAACAACATGTAAAAGTTGTTTTTGTAACCATTGAAAATCCTTTAGCAATGTTAGCAAAGAATTTTAGAAAGTACTTTTTTGCTGTCGACAAGCTGATATCAAGTTACAAATGGGTGAGGGATCCATATCAAAATACTCCCGAAGGACTCTCAATAGAAGAGGAAGAAACCTTCATAGACTTCATGGCAAGCGGCGAAACCAAAAGACAATTTAGTAATAAATCACTCTTTGAATTGTGGGCAGGAGTGGATGATGAGTTTTCTGCACTAAAAACAAGGACATTTCGCATTCTACTACCATTTTCTCCATCTTACCTTTGTGAAACTGGATTTTCTCAGGTGGCTTCTTTGAAGACAAAATATAGATCTCAGCTAAATATAGAAAAAGAACTGAGAGTGTCTATTTCTAATATTAAACCCTCCTTCTACAAATTTTGCTCTGCAAGACAGGCCCAAGGAAGTCAGTAATAATTATTAAATTGTTTTTAATTTAGTAAGTTGTTTTAATTTAATAAGTTAATTATTAAGTATGTCGAAATGCATTTTGTTTTGTATGTGTGTGTGTGTTCTTTTCTTTCAATCACTTAATCAATTTTTTTAAATAACATTTTCTCTTGGATATGCTTGCGCCCCCCCCACTAGTGTGCTGCCCCTCCCTAGGGGGGCGTGCCCCACAGGTTGAGAATAACTGGCCCAGAGAATTAAGCGCTGATTTTTGAAGTTTAAATCAATATTTATTTTAAATAATATAGCTTCAAATTTGATGAACAATTCTATCACTTCAATCGTAATTGATTTATTGATATTAAATGTTAACGAAATCTCATATTAAAACTGCTGACGTATTTTATTGTAAAATTGCAATATTTCCTAAAAACAAATTATTAATATTATTATATTTATATCCTTACTAGTTATAATTAATTGAAAGAAAATGAAAATTAGTGTACAAAAATACGACATTCAAAGATTACTTGAAATGTAAAGTATAACTCAAAAGGAGATTGACGGTCATTTCATAACATTCAACCTAAGTAGACTAATTAGTTTGCATAGGCTGTCCTTGTGGTTATTTGTTGAACTCGATATTTAAAACATTCCACGAACAACTGCAAACCAGCCTTATAGGACAATTCGTCTATATTATTATTTATTACCGATTAATGATTAATTAGTAGGATTTTATCACCGAGAGTGAGCTAATAAGACCCCACCAACACCTTACTGAGCAAAAAAAAAAAAAAAAAAATCCACTTAGTTTTTAGGAGATTCCCATGCCTGTATTTTGGATGTTCTGTGCTGAAACACCTTTAGAAACACATAATTTAACTGAATTCAATAAAAAAATTTATTTTAAATAAGTAACTTATATTTTAGTAAAGTTTCCAGTTCTTGCCAAATCAGTTAAAGCCGGTCATTGATTATGTTCTTAAAAATGAACTTTTTTATCAATAGAGTCGTAATTTTTTAATATATATATTCTTTTTAAAACATGATATTATTTTCAAATATAATATTATTTAAAAATGTCATAATGAGAGGCAGTGTTTCATTTAGTGAGCACAAAGCTGAATGAAATTCCATAAAAATAATTAAGATAATGATCGCCACTATGCAAAAACTTTAGCATTTTTTAACTAGGATAATATTGCATAATAAAAAAAAAATCAATTTCTTTTGTTTTAATAGATTTAAAAAATAGCTATCTTTTAGTCTACCCATAACAGGGTTACTTATTTACGTTAATTAATTATTATTTAGTTACGTTAGTTAATTAATTATTTACTTATTGTGTTACTCTTACGTTAATTAGAAGTCAAGATATTAACATTTTTGTATTAATCGGTAAACCAGAAATAAACACATAAATAACCTGAAGAACCGATTTAAAGATACAAAAGCATGTCAAAAATTTATAAAAACAGAAGTTAGTTTTAAGTTACGGTCATTTTTCTTATGGGAAGACGCAAAATGACTATGAGAATTTCAACGATGTTTCTTAGAAATTTGTACCTAATGATGCCTTTGTTTAGCTCCGAGCCTCCAGATTAGGGTACTTATATTATATCTGTAATATTGGGTTGGGGAATAAGTTCGTAGCGTTTTTATCAAAGACCTTTTTTAAAGAAAATAATTAGTAATAACAATCGATTAATCGATTATGTATTCTACGCTGTTGTTTACGACCTCCTACCACCTCTCGACCGATTTGTCGATGCCGTTCTGCAAAAAAATCACCCGGTATGGTTTTTAATTCCCTCTTTATTGTCGAAAGTAACTCGTCTCATATAGTTCGAAAAGGAAGGGAAACGATGGTAATCCGATAGAGCAAGATCCGGAGAATACGGGGTATGCTTAAAGACTTCCCTTCAAGCCCCTGAAAGACCTCCATTCAAGCCTCCCCAAGCTCCCTGTGCTGTGTAGAGCCCCTTGGTGACAATGACATTCCTTTCGAGAATTTCCCAGTACACTATGCCCTCCCAGTCCTCCCCCCCCCCAAACTTAGATCAAGGTCTTCTTTGGATCTATGTCAGGCTTAAACATTTCCGGACTGCAGACTCACCTATGGCACCTTCTCTGTATTCTTTGCAAATGTCCCGTTCTGCTTAAGAAGCTTTTTGGCCTGGACGAAAAGTGAAGAAAAGCAGCTGTCGAAAATGTTGATTTTTACCTCCTGGATATTCCATTTCTAAGCCTTAAAAGTAATTAAAAATTAAATTACTCAAAACGACAATTAGCACAGTTTTGTAGAACAGAAAGAGCTCTATCGAATGAATACCATACGCTTTGTTAAACAACAAAGAAATCGTTGGAAAAAAACGTAAATATTATTCCCTAACCCAATACATTTTAACATGAGTTTTAGAGGATTGCCTTAATGTTTTTTTTTGTATCATTGTGCAAATTCAATTAGAGCATTTATTGAACTCGACAAAGACAGAGTAATTTAATCTAGTTGACCTTCATTGCCAAAGGCAAAAACTCCCTCAAAAATAATTAAATGATCTAAAAAGTGAAATTA
The DNA here is from genome assembly GCA_026543055.1 of Argiope trifasciata. Classification (NCBI taxonomy): domain Eukaryota; kingdom Metazoa; phylum Arthropoda; class Arachnida; order Araneae; family Araneidae; genus Argiope; species Argiope trifasciata. The sequence continues at coordinate 524,207 of JAPMOQ010051293.1, forward strand.
TTGAATAGAGGGAAGAAGATATAACCTACAAATGTGGGGAATTTTAAGAATGTACATGCATAATTTATTATTAAAACACGTTACTGCATACTTTAAATGCATTTTTCTCAAAATTTGTTATTTTTTTGGGGGTCACTTCAAATCAAATTATGATTATCGTATCGAACTCAAAATATAATTATCATATTGCTATGAAAGTTAGTCGACGTTTCTTCATGCGATTATTAGAGAATAAACTGAAAAATTTGGCTTGGGTAAATATTTCTTAATTTACAGCCTATTGTTGAATAGGCTGTATAATAACGTGATAATGTATCAAAAATTTCATGATAAAATTTTGACTATTCCTAACATTTTTATTTAACTCCATAACCATACGCTTGTAGTTCAATCCCTAGAGAAAACTATGTAAAATACTTTTTTGTGCAAGTTTAGCTTGGACGAAAGCAATAAATTTTGACGTTGCCAATTTGAAGTTTTTTTTAAAGAATTTGCTTATATTTATAGTGTACCAATTCTAAAAAATTATTTATTCAAATATTTTTATTTTATTGCTAATTTTTAATAGTTTTAAACCAATAAGTATGGTTAAATTATGTGCACACCAAGTTTTTCTAAAAAAGGCTCCAAATGTGCTCGGATACCTTAAAAACAAAATCATCACATTCTTAAATTCTTTAGAAGATGTAAGTTGACCAAAAAAAAAAAGATTCTATGATTTATTTTTCTCTCTTTCCAGATTTTGCTCTGTCTAAATCCGTTTTCTGATTTCATGGCCAATTGAATGTTTTGGTTCCTAGGAAACACTTACGAAATGTATTATTTTATTCCTACACTGAATAATGTTTAGTTTGATGTGTACAGACGATATGCTGAATTTATTGTCTTTAACATTTCCCTCCAACCTTTATTTATCTCCTTAAAAGAAGATTTGCAGAAAAGTGGAAGTGGTTAATTAGCACAGAAGCATAATTGAGTTACTTGCGTAGTATTTCTTGTTCGTCTACAAAGTGACTTCGTTAGCACAACATTTTAAACTTCAATTACATTCGGATATTTAAGCAATCTTATTTACTTAGATTTACACATATTCTGTTTATTATTTACAGAAAGTCTTGTAATGATGCTAACTTCCCATCTTTGTCGTCATAATTAAATGAAGAATATAACGTTATCCAATTCTACGATATCTCAGTCCGTCTTTCGTTTTAAGGGCAACAATTTGTTTGATAAATTTATCCTTCCTAAACACATATTTTTACTAAATATTTTTCATTCGTTACTTTTGTTTATTGTTAAATTTCATATTTTTTAAAAATTTTATTGTATTATTCCAAAAATTCCTTGATAAGCAAAGGAAGGTGATCATGTTCTTTATATATTTCTAAAAATTCAGTGATTTTAAATTAAAACATTCATGCAATCTTTATACTTTTTATTCTCTCCAGTATTTAAATAAGTCAAACCTATTTTTTAGCTGTATGAAGTTTGAGAATAAAACCAGGTTCCAACGAAGCATAATAAGAAAAACAAAATGGAGCACTTTATTTATTTGACGCTTCATTATGTCTGTCGTCTACACACTCAGACTGAATAAAAACATCCTGAAGGGATTTTTCCCCAAAACTTCCGAATCTCCTTAATTCTTCAAAGAAAGGAGATTTGTGGGAAAGTGAAATGAATACATATTTCAGAATCTTTTTCCATAGATTAAGGAATCATTCATGTGATCAAAAACGATTTCATTTTGCTCTTTTCCCAGACGATTTTCCCAACTACATATTTTTAAGAAATAGCTTTAAGAAAGAGATTTCATTTTGCCCATCGTTTTCAGACATGTTTATGTCTTCTGTCTAAATCCTCAGTTACCTAATTAATTTTAAAGAAGTATATTTTTTTCTGTATAAACGATTGCTTATAAATTTTAGGTTCAAAACAAGTATCGAATAGAATAATATTTTATTTAGGAAGGCTACAATTAAAGACAGTTCAATAAATATAGAATCCACCATGTAAATTGTCAGTGAATATGTTAAAAATAAATTTATTTTGAAATTCCTTTACATATTTAATTTAGAATGAAAAATTCATTAATTTTCTTTTGAAAATATTTTCTATTTTTAATACCTATGTGTCAAATATTCAAAATTTATTTAAAATTAACTTGTAATAAGCATAAATAATTAGTATTTACTTTGCTTAATTATAATCAGCCTTGCTCAGAATTTAATAGAACAATACTTTCAGAAAAGGAAAATCTATTGACGTGCAAGTTAGTAAAATAAAAGTACTTTAAAATAAATAATGCATAACTTATATAACATATTGAAATTTATTGAGATACAAGTTGCAAATTAAATACGAGAGAAAAGTATTATGCTAATTTGAAGACGTTGCAATACTTGAAATTAAGTTTAGATTTAATGAAAATTATAGATTACACGAAACTGCCTTTAATGAAATAGACTAAGACAAGAAAATAAAACCTTAGAAAATACACATAAAAATGAATTAGTCCCATTTCAGTTGTTTGAAAAGCCTTCTATATATTATTTTACAAAAATGATTTTGTGTGTGTATTTTTGGTGGTGGGTGGGTGGGGGTCTAATGCCACTTGATCACCACCACTACCAAGCCCGAATGAGCGGATCTCTTTCGAATTCAGGCAGAGGTATGCGCTTTTCGTTGTTAACTAGACCGTTAAGGTGAAAGTACGACTTTGCTTAAACAAACACGACACAACTTTTTTAGGGGGTGGACGAACTCATTCATCCATCTATAATTCAGAGTGTAGATCTAAATCAGAGACAGACTCATTCCTAATTCAGTACCGCCAGAGGTATAATTTTTTATGTGACCTTGGAGGACTTTGCAGGCACGGCCTATTTAACGTGCCCCAACTGTCATTAGCCAACACGGAGGTCTTTAGTCTAGACGAGGACAGAACTCACTACCTTTCGGTTGCGATGCTGATGCTGTACTAACCAGGCTACTACGACCCTCGTGTGTGTTTTTTTAAATGAGAAATGAATGTTTAAAAAATTATTCAAAGACAATCAATGACAAAAAATATCTATTTATTTTGTCATCTGCAGGTGATCGCAAAATCGACAGAACCACTATTTAATATAATTAAACCACTTTCCTATTTTCTGTTTCCATATTAATTCATTAATCAATAAAATATATTTAAGGTGCAGAGGAAATTCACAATTTTTCATATTAGTGACTTTGATGCATTTTTAATGTCACCATTGGCGATGTAATATATTCAACGAAAGCAATCATAATACAATCGTATTTAATCTCTTATTCAAATCGCATTTCGCAGTGTTTTTGCTGTAGACAATTTTATGATCGTTTTTAAGTGAAAATATGCTTTCACTTTTCATGTTAATTTATTTTTGTTATTCATTTTGTATAAAATAAATCGTTTCTTGTTCTTGTTAAAAATGCCGTAGCGTTTCTTGAAGCTCAGAACACATACGTCTTGCATATTTTATAGAGTATGGTAATTAGTAAATATTTTCTCTTTTGAGTTACAGATTTCTTCCGATTACTTCATTTTTTTAAAAGAAGGTACATTTTCCTATTTTTGTAAAAGTTAAAGAAAATCTTTCTTTCAAGTCATTTTATCGGTCAATCAATCTATGGTTTTTAAAGTATGATTTAAAGGAGAATTATTCGCTAGCTTTGAAAAATTTGTTAAAGTTAAATATTGGAAAAAATAAGTAGTCTGTAAAACTATCTTAAAGTGTAAATTGAGGCAACTACGTTTTATTATTAATGAGGAATTTAAATGCATATCTGCAATTTGTAAAAACTAAAATGCAAGGGAATAAATTATTAGAAAAGAACTATCAAACAGAATAATATATGAAAATTTTAGATGCTTTGAAACGGGCGTCATTATTATTTTATTTTTAAATTTAAAAACAAAAGTCCTTTGTGTTTTCTTACCTGGAGTTATCTCTACTCAAAATACTGTACTCTGCAATACTCTTCTCTTCAATTAATGCTTAGATTTGGTTTAATTTCTTCCATAGACATTTGAAAGATGCGACAAATTCGCATTAAGTATGTATGTAGAATATTGTAATTGTGTTCTGCTTTGAATTACATATTTCTTCTCACTGATTCTGCTTTGGAAATTATTCACATTTTCTTTTTTGAAATAGATAAGAATGATTCTGCTCAAGTCATTTAAATATGGTTTCAAAGTGTATTATTAAAAAGTTATGGCAAATTTATTGATTTTAATTCTGAAAAGTATGTATCTATAAAAAATATGATATTTTGTAAATCCGGACTATTCTATTACATTATTAATGAATAATTTGAATACGCGTGTTCATTCAGTAAATAAAACCTAAAATACAATAGATAAGAAATATATAACCAGGCAATAACGATTCAAACAGAATAAGATTGGGACATTTTAGATGTTTTGAAACTGGAGTAAATATTATTTACCTTTTAATTTTATTTTTAATTTCATGTTATTTTTTTTGCTTGTAGTTCTTTCTACTTTGTTTACAGTTCCCTTCAAAATGCTTCCCATTAACTAAAGTCTAATAGACCAACTTCAAATTTCAAATATATAGAAACTTATCAAAATAATATAAAATAACCTTGTTGGAGAAACAACTCTATTTTTAATTAATTAAAATTAATTTGCATCAGGCATCTTCTAGTAATTATTTCTAGAACGCTCTTTTCTATATCACTGAAATGAGTTCAGTGTTTTTTTTCCTAAAACTTTAGCATCTCTATTCTGAAATCAACTTTTATTTCAAAAAACTATTTCTTACATAGTTTCTTATTATAAATACATTAAAACATTTTAATTCTTTTGAACCCACCATCCGGCTGTTATGAAGAAAGTTGTTCTTACAAATTTCGCTAATAACAGCTTGAATGGAGAACGTCATTCATTGTACATTCAATAGTTATTGTTTTAAGGAGATTCGGGTTTTGGATCATCACCGGTCAATGGGTTAAATCTAAAATTATTAAAAAAATATTCTATGTGATATTTGCTGTAAAAATTAGGTATTTCATTTATGTCACATGATTTAAATACCTAAAAGCATATTAATTCATATAAGGAAATTTATACTAGTGCATGTTTCTTGAGATAATTTTACATTAGTATACTGCTACCAAATATATTTTTGTGTTTTGTATTTATACAAGTTTGTTTATATACTAGGAAAAATTCATTTTTTTTAAAATCCTTATATTTACAATGATTTATTATGTTCCAAAATGAGTGAATGTTCTCATTTTTTAAAGATATTCATTAAAATTATGAGTTTCTTTTATTATGATATATTGCATTTTTAAAATTTTCATTGAGCAAAATAATTTAATCATTCATCAACAATACTATGCAAAAAACATGGTGAAGTAGTATTAATTATAATTTTTGACTTCACAGTCTCAATCAATTTTTTATCATTTATTGATTGAAAAAACGTTTTTATTTTGTCTTCTAGAAGAAAGTTTAGCATAAGTAATATCTCAAAAAACGTTAGATCCCATTATATGTTCGATCAAGAAATTACATCATATGAAAAAAATGATAAACAAGTATTATAAAACAATTTTTTGAATTCAATTCCTGCTTACGTCAACAAAGATTTTTTTTTTTAAAATTATTTATTTTTTACTAAATAACTAGTTGGTACCCGATGCGTTGCTGCCGCCAAAAAAATAACAATCAATCAATAATTCGGCAATGTTTTATTGAAATAAGTTGAACGGCATGGCAATATATAAAATGAGAAAAAACAAGTATTCATTTTTATGTATTAGATTTGTGTATTCTTTTAGAACTGTAAAACTTGGTATTCTTTCAGAATAAAAATGAAACTATTTATTGTATCTCGCGATTCATTTAATATTCGTTGAGAATTCTTAAATTTAATTTTAGAAAGTGTGAATAAAATATTTTCTTTTAAAATTGATTAAACATGATATAGATATTTATAACATAAAATCGTTAATATAGTTGAAAAGATAATTTTTGAAAATTAAGACGATGCAAAATTATTTGTACCACTGTTATTATTATTTGGTTGTTAAAAACGCTAAAATCTAACTAAAATTTAAGAACTCCATGGTTGGTTTCCCCAAACCTTTCTTTCATCTTAGAGTTGTTACCTCTGAGAATGACTTGCATGACATTTGCGTACAATAGCTACAAAATATTAATTTTAACTTAAATTTAGCTTTTCTACTGAATCTATTGTCCACTCAGAGAGTTATTTGGAAATTAATCCTTGGTAAAGAGATTCGGTTGAGATTCATTTTTTTCTGAAATTTTAGATAATTGTTTTATCTCTATTATTCTCCTACAAGTATAAACAATAAACTGACTAAGTTTCATCGCAATCGGATGAACGGTTTAGGAAGGCATAAGAGACACACAGACAAATATTCCTTTTTATTTATATAGATTATCAAAAAAATTCATTAATTTATCAAAACATTATTGAATTTCAACAGAACTGAACTCGCATTCTTAACCTTCACGTGAAAGGTAATGAAATCCTTGAATTTTACCGATTGAACTACTGCCTGCCGATTTCAATTTTTCTTACAAACAGCTAAAACTCTATTTAAAGCATTAGAAATTAATTAAATTTAATGAAAAGATTAAAATTTGAAAAAAAATATACAATTATTAAGTGTCCTCCACTACAAATTTAAAAAAATGTTTCTGAACTTTGAAAATTTGAGGATATATAAATAATTATATACCTGTGGGTGACCGAGCTCCGCTCGGAGAAAACAGGTATCGAAGCTAACTCGAAGATTTAAATTTTCAATTGTGATTTATCAAAACAATACATGCCATAAGAAAATTTGTGAAACCATTGGTGAAAAGATAACCGGTTAAAGTGCACCATTGTAAACTATTCTAAACAAAGTTAGAGTTTGGAAAGGGAACTATTCTATACAAAGGTAAAGTAAAGGTAAAGATTGAAGTGTGTTGAAGTTCAATATTTTTGACAAATTTATTTAGAAAAACCAAACACATATACATACATAAGAAACATATTATAAACCTATAACAGCATAAACATAAAACTTTATTAGTTCGCCATAATGGCTACTTAAATTTTCAAGCGGTAACGTGCTGCCATCTATAGCCAATATGGAGAACTAATAAAGTTTAAAAATATCCTATCTGTAACTCCGAACTGCTCGACCGTAGCGCTTCAAAACCGGCGCCAATCGATTCATCGTGATCAAAAACCCCAGACCCCCAAGTTTACCGGAGTTTATTAATTCTGGGGCGATTTTCGACTTGGCAACCATTCCTCGTATTATAGTGTTAGATAGGGAATGTGGGAACTAATAATAGGAATAATAGGATTTGGAAAAAAAAGAATGTCTGACATTCCAAAGAATACATTTTAAGTATTTTTATTCATCAAAAATATACAGATGTATCTTAATGAAAAAGATACATTTAATTATAATAATATTAATAAGAAAATAAATATTATTAATGATAAAATAAATAATATTAATAATATAAATAACATCTAATTAAAAATACTAAATAGCAAAAAAAAAAAAAAATGAAAATAAAATATTATCTCATTTAAAACCATACACTTCAAATGAGAAAAGAAATTACTTAAGTCAGTACTAATATTTATAGTAAAAACTAAGCTTCATTCAAAGAAGAACTACAAAACTCCCGTAAATGAACTTTCTTGAAGTGTCCCCAAGTAACTCTTAATTATTGCAAGTCCCTTTATAATTAGAGGAGAACATTCTAACAGAGGAGAAAAAAATCATAAAGATGTACTTTTTTCATAAGCATTTTTAGTAAATCTTTCTTCTTTTCTTTTTTTAACACAATGATACTTTGTGTTAACTGGAGTTAGATTAGCAGATATTTTTCTTGAGAAAAAATCTGCCAAATGGCGTCTCTCAGGCCCTATATTTTTACATTAGAAAATAACTTGTCGCGTCCCGATGATCAACTACTTCATATAAAAGAAAAAAAATTCAGCTGCTGCAGTATTTATCTTAATTAGAACAGACCACTTTTTGGCAAATCCTGATATTTTTACTAAATAACTCAGAGTTTTCTCTCTGCTAAATAGTAACAAAACAAGTGACATAGTATGTTCCAGAAGGATCTGTAGATAACTCTTAGTTACCGGAAGGGCGCATATAATTAGTGTCATGCATTTTCAAATCTTTAAGAAGGAAAGAATATTATTTCTTTTCTGAAACATCATCTGAGATTTTGCTATATATTTTGGCTCTGTTATTAATGCTAATTATCTATGAATTCAATCATAGCAGAAAGTTTGAATAATATTTTGTCTATCGGAATCAGAATAATACTTTTGAGGATAGAACAAAATTAAGTCATTATTTTTAATGATTTTTGATAATAATATTCCAATATTAATTACACAACTTAATAGCATATAAGAGAAAGTAGTATACTTTTAATAAATCATATCTAATTGCATCTCATGTAACTAATATATTCGTCTTTTATGTTGTATAAAAATAACTAATGATTTATTTAATTTTACCGCAGATACTGTACAGTTTAATACTATAATAGCTTTAGTTTTACATCTTATAATATTCAGATTAAAAGTACGTAAAATAATATATATCCGTAGAAATAAAACAATAATAAATGCAGATTTCATCTTTACACACACATAGTGAAAGATAGATTCATAATGATCCATAATTTGAAAAAAAAATTTTTGCTGGAAAAAAAATTACCATGTCTACTTCAGTATAAAAAAGTAAGAAATTACATTCTAAATTTTTTTTGATAGAAGGATCTCTTGAACTGAAGCACATCCTTCTCTTTAAAAAATTGAATTCTTAAATTTTTATCGAATAAAGTTTTTTATCGTGTTTTGGAATCTTTTTTTCACGAAGTTAAAACTAGGTTTTTTTTTAAAAAAAAGCAAAATAACTACGGATAAATTAAAATTAGGTAGAAAAATATTTCGGTGTGAATTTAATTGTAAGTAAATACGCTTTGACAAGCTGTTATTTTAAATGAGAACTTGTATTTTCACTACAACTTGTGAGACTTAAATTAAATATATTTCTTTCTTAATTTGGAAGAAACAGAACAGTTTTCATTAATCGTCATGAAAATTGGTTTCAAAAGAATTCAAAGAAAAAAGAATTTTCAAAAGAATTTCAAAGAAAGAATGCAATTTAAAATAACAATTTCCGATTTTAACTAAAGGTGTTGAGATTATTCTCTTAGGATTGAAATAAAGTAATAGAAATACCTATTGAAATTCATAAGTAAACCAGTTTTCGTTCACCAAGTGCACTGTACTAATAAACATTAGAGCAGATAAGGATGAATAACACTGAAAATGAAATAATTAAAAGAAGAACAAATTAATAATTTAGGACAGAGGTGTCCAAACTACGGCCCGCGGGCCAAACCCGGTCCGCCAAGTGATTTTATCCAGCCCGCGGAGGGTTTTAAAACATAATGATGTTTTCGCCCAAATCCTTTCATTTTCATAAAGGTATATCGAAAAACTACGTGGCCAACAAAACGGAGTTGTTGTACTTGACCAAACACAAATGTCTATCGTGCTGTTAAGTTATAAGACTAAATAAAAAAATATATTTCGGTAACTCAAACATAAAATAAATTTTATACGCATATGAATTTTGACGATAAGCAGAGTCTTATTGTTTTGTTGTAAATAAAGCATCAGCAATTTTGAGTAGTTCGCTTAAAGAAGCATTTAAGTATAAATAAACAAATATCGTTTTGATTTCGATAACGTTTTCATGGAATTATTGCACGCGCACAATAGCGTACCTAGAACTTTTGCCGCCCGGGGCAGTCCCGTTGCTGCTGCGTATAGCCAGGCGCTCGTCGCCCGTCGGTGCAGCGCGAGAAGTACATAAACTTTTACTCGAATGAAGTATCTCAAATCAAAATATAGAGCAAATTTATCTGATGATCATTTGCAGTCATTGCTTATGATTGGTGTAACAAATTTTGATCCCAACTATAAAGACATTCTTCAACAACAACAACAAAAAAAAAACAGTTTCATCATTCGCATTAGAAGTTGCATGAAAATATTTCAATTTATATAAAATAATTATATAATTATACTTTGTTTGTTTAGTATTTTGTATTTTCAAGTTACGATAAAATAGTATTAATTAATAGTATTTAATGCTACTTTACTCATAATGATATATTTCAATTTGTATATACATGTGGCCCGTATAACATGGATCTAATCTCGATCCGGCCCGTGCCGCGAAAAGTTTGGACACCTCTGATTTAGGATAATATTTGAAGAACAAATTAACAATCTATGATGATATTTGAAAAAAAAATATATGGTAATATTTAAAGAATAAATTAATTATATATGATAATATTTGAATAATAAATGAATAATATATGATAATATTTGAAGAACAAATTAACAATGTATGATAATATTTGAAGAAAAAATAATATATGGTAATATTTAAAAAATAAATTAATTATATATGATAATAAATGAATAATATATGATAATATTTGAAGAACAAATTTACAATATCTTAGTATCTTTTGCTTACAAACTCCAACCATCTTCCCAGTGAGATTTAATACAGAAAGGCCGAGGTAACCTTTTTATCAGGTTTTGACTGTGGAACTAGAAGACACTAAGTTTTCGAGACCGAATTATATCAAAAAACATTCGTGCAAAATAATTATGGATTCTATGTAAACAATTAACACTCATGTCCATAAATTAATGGTAATTCAGTAACGAGGAAGTTGAACTCTAAAATGTATATATGATTCAAAACATGATTACACACAAAAATCATATGCAAATTCCAGGAAGCCACCAGATGACACCGGAAGTACGTCAAAGTGACGAGAGTGTAAGGGAGTAATGTAAAAGTAATACAGGCAAGGTGTTAGCAAAAGCTTTATAGGCCTTTCAGTGTAATAACCACATAGTTGACACAATGGGCATATTTAGAGAGTTTTTTACGTGGTACAATTATCGACCGTCGGAATTGTGGGATTTGGAATCACCCAGAATGTCATCTTCATGTTTTGGCAACGATTTCAAGATGATGGTAAGGTAAGGTGATGACATTGCAGCACAGGTCACCTCCAAGTTACAATGCTGAATGAGGACCGGTATTCGACAGTTATTGCAAAAAGAAACAGACAGAGCACAGCATCAGACCTGTCTCGTTAGCTTTCTTCAACCACTAGTACAACAATTTCAAGGAAGACTTATAAAAAAGCTTAGGGCAGATTGATACATATGCTCATAGGTCAGTCAGATGCGTTCCACTTTTTGTAATTCATTGTTGCATGCAGTAGATAGTATGCATTTTGGACACTGCAGCAGTGGACTTTTGCGATGTTTTCCTACGAGTCCAGGTTTAGCTTGCAATCAGAAACATAAAGAGAGCGCTAGTGTACCAGTCATGGTGGTGCAAGATAGCTCGTTTAGGGAGGAAATTTTCTGGGTTCCAGAACCTGCCCTTCTTGTTAAAATTGGAATCATGAGAGATCAAATCTGTCGTTTCGTAATTCTTGAACGCTATTTACTTTTATTTCCAGAGCCATGGGCGCAGAACTCGTGTTTATGGATGATAAACCCGTCCTCACCGTGCAAACATCGTAAACAATATCTTCGATCGGATTCGATATCAGATTATTATATTCGATTATTTTGGATTCAATATCAGATTATTATATTTGATGATTTCGGATTCGATAATAATCCGATTCGATAGGATAATTATATGGATTGGGAACATTCTCACTGGCTTTGAATCCAATAAAGCATGTGTAGGACATGCTTGGCTGATCAGTTGCAGCCCTTCAACTACCTCCTACAAGTCTACCGGAACTACGGAGAGCGTTGCTTGATGAGTTGTACAATATAACCCAAAATCAAATCGATAATTTGATACTTACGGACTATATTGCATCGTCCGGTATCATGTTTTAACCATCATACCAACCTTGTAATGTTGATTTTTCTAAATAGTTTTTTGTAATATTCTCCAGCGGACAAAAAGTCACAATTTTTATTAATAATATCAAACTTTAGCATCATTACAATAGCATATTTTTTGCTCTTTACCTTTTATTTAATAAATAGGGTTTACAAAGAAGTCACGTTTGTTTTGTTTTTGACTCGTTTTTTTCCTATACTTGCATTATCCTCAGTTTATGGACATGAATGATAATCAGTCAAGATCAGAGTTCTCTCGCTGGTGTTTGGATAAAGTTAGTCCAAAGTTGGCTCTGTTCAGAATAATTTGATTCACCCCAAGATAATAAACGAAGTACTGTATTAAAAGGGGTCATTGATTAAACTGAACTGAACGAAATCAATTATTACAACTTGTTCTGAGAACGTAAAATAAAATGAAATAAAAACCCCATCTTTCACTTTGAAAAATTGAATAAATGGATACAATGTACATTTTTTAATTTTTTTGCTCACTAATTCTTATATTTAAATATAAATATATGAAAACAAAAAAATGGAGGAAGTTAAAGATAAAATTTCGTAAACACTTAGCCTCATAACACCGCGTGATTTAAACTTCTAGACACATCCTTTTCATGTCATTTGACTTTTGATCACTACGTGATATTTTTGAATAAAGCCGGTCCAATTGTATGGTTTAAGAAAATAACGATTTTATTCCGATCCATCAAATCGAAGTTTGACGTCGATATGTAAAGACTGAACGAGTAGATTCTGGAGTGGATTTTCCTGAAACATTCTTGACTTTTTTTATCCTTAAGGAAATGGGGATTTAGGGAAAAATGGAACAAATCCGTACGACAAGATCGTGCTTAATAGATTTCATGTAGTAATAAATGATTCGATTAGAAATTTACTACATTTTTTTACTTATTCTGAGGCAAATTATTTCAGAATTATAATTTAACCTTATCTTACTAGATTTTTTTAAATCGAAAATTTATTTATAAGGGAAGTTTCATTTATACAAAATATTTTAATAACTACTTTGTTGAATTTTTCTGTAAAATGAACGCATCTTTATATAATCAACATAATTTCGTTTTGTCTTTTTTTAATAAAGAATACTTATTATATATTTTTTGTAATTTTTTTAACTTAATTGTTTGTCAATAAACACTTATAACTAATTATAAAACAGAATTAGAGAGGTTTTATTTAGAAAGTACTTTTAAGAATGTCTCATATGCTTTATAAATTTTATTTCTTTTCAAAATAATTCGAGTATTGTTTTTAAGAATATTCCTAATTTTCATTGATCCAATAGTATAATTAATTAACCTTATAATATAAAAACAAATATAAGCGGATGCATTGTTTGACTATAATTGAATTTCCTAAAATGCTATAATTTATTCATCAATGTTTAAAAACTAAATTTGTAATGTATAATAACATAATTAAGAATATATTACTTTATTCGTTACATTTTATAAAAAGTTGATGCACATTTTGTGAACTTTTTTGACAAACAATATTTAGTATTTATTTAGTAAAAAAAGTAGATGCGATAAGTTTAAACACGAAGAAGAAAATGTATTCCTTTTGCAGTCTTTTTAATCGTCTTATTTAGTGAAACTGATCGGGTTGTATACTTATAGTAATTTAACCGCCGACGTCCTATCATAGGGGTAGCTTGTCGTTCTCGTGATAAGGGCCGTCCTGGGTTCGGGCATGGTTGTTCGTCCTCTGTTCTATCTGAGAGATACGTGAATGTGGCCTTCTGTAAAAGGGGGTGAGCAAGCGAACACGTGATGTGTGAAGGGCAAAGTTGTACTCTTTGTGGTACTAAAACAAGAGACGCAACTATAGACATGAATCATTGTCTTTGTAACAGCGACCTTGTCCAATGCAAAGTACCATAAGAAGCAGCAACAATCATTTTACGTTCATCGACTGTAAAGTACTTTTCCGAACATGATGTCATATCGATTTTATAACCCATTTCAATCCATTTAGCAAATGAGACTACAAGGAAAAATGAATTCATTGAAATAAACCGAGGAAATAACTATTCAATATTTTACATAAACTACTCCAAAAAATGTAATATTAATTTTAAGAAAGTTGGATATTTTGAAAAGCAAATATACCTTTATTTTAGCACCTGAATATTTGTTAAAATTAGGTGGATAGTTTTTGACATCTAGATAAGTTGAATTTACTTCTTTTACGGTTTTTTTTACAAATTCTCTTCTTTCATGTTTGCGTAGAAGTAATTTCTTTAACTCCTTTTTTCCTTGTTCTCAAATGGAACAGTTTAAAATGTTGACTCTCCCATAAACATGAAATTATTAGTCTTTAATTACCCATACCAAAAGATGTTTATTTTCATGTTTGTATAAATGTGGATTTTAGATTAAAAATTAAGACATAATTATAAAAGATTGATAAGTGATTTTTATTTTATTGAATAGTATTACAAAATTTGTGCACTTTTTCATTCAAAAGATTTTGGATTTTGGAATCAGCTTTTCTTTCAGATATCTTTTACAATAAACTGAAATTTAAAATTAATCATATACTAAACTTCCCAAGCAAATATTATAAATCTGTATTGAATTCAATCATTTATAGCTTTCAGAAGATGCAGTTATAATTATAAGGGTTGCTGTGGCCTGATAGTAAAGTCTCGGCTCGTGAGGCATAGCGCTTCAGGGTCGAGATACGATTGCAGTGAAATTCCGTCGTGTAAGGAGGCCTATTTCGTGTGTAACACATTAGGACAAACGTTCTCCCGATGGTAAGAAGTATGAAGAAGGCAATGCCAATTCGGGCACCGTCCTCGTCATCTGACCGAGGTTTAAATTTACGTGGTCTGCCCCTAAATGGCCCTAGTTTGCTTTACAATAGAACATTAAGACATATATTTACATTAGGATATATATATATATATATATATATATATATATATATATATATATCAACT
>JAPMOQ010051293.1:554200-573130 GCA_026543055.1 Argiope trifasciata
TGCAATTAAATCCTTTGTCAGGAAAAAACGAAATTACTTTCCGAACACCCTAATAATTAGTTCTCTGCAGAAAAGAGAAGTTATTAAATAGAATCTAGGTTCTTTTCATTCTTGTAGGTCTTTTATTTTATAAATTTGACTTGCGATATTGTATATTTGGATTATACATCTTAACGAAGGAGAAAAACGTACAATAATATCACTTGATTTTTTTATTGAATATTATTATAGTATTTCAATTATCTTACGTTCTTAAACTATCAATAATAGACAATTAAAAGTTCTTTTCCTTTATATTTTTTTGTGATATTGCTGACTGAGGTTAAATTCTACATAATTTATACTTGTTTTCATTAAATTATAGATCAGGGTATTATCGATAATTTATACATTCACAATACTGAATTAACCGAGATTGTTTAAATTACCATAACAGGCGAATTTAAAATAGTCGCTTAATTGAGCATAAGAAGGTACTTCACTATAGATAATCAAAAATTGTCAGGTATATCAGAATATAAAACATCGGGTTTCTTCCTAATGCAATTTATTTAAAAATGAGAATATACATATGTCCTGCATGTTAATGCTTAAAACATATATCACTCAAAACTTCTATTGTAAATGAAACAGTTTCGTTTGAAATTACTACTATTTCATGTAAATTTACTTACATTTTTACATTTGAAGTGAACATGGTTGGACGCTGCAAAGTTGCACAAAATTTTATAAGGAATTTATTTAGAGAAATTCTAAAAAAGGCAAAAAATTTTCAGAAATATCGGGAAACTTAATAATCGTTCAACGATATTTGCTATTTGCTCATTGTATGGAACTCTTGAAATCTCATTAAAAATGTGGCTTCCTGATCAGTCTACCTCTAAGAATCGAAATTTTATCATGACAAAAACCAATAAAAATCCGAATTCACTGCAATGAAACTTGCAATAAAATTAGAAAAAATGAATTGCCATAAAAATCACATTACAGAATTGCATAAGGTTGTAACAAATTGTGTTAGGGATTTATTTTCAGAACATTTTAAATATACTAAAAACATTGAAATAAAGAGGTCCTGATGAGCTTATTCCCAGGAATCCAAGATTTATCACGCCAAAAATTAAGAAAAAAATTTCCAAGATTTATCTTAGTGAAACTTTCAACAAAATTAGAAAAATAATTTGCAATACAAATAAATCCAAAGACGTTATCATCAAATCATATGGAAATGACCGTAGAATTACTAGAAAAAGATGATTTGTTTATGAAGGATGAAGAAATTTCATAGCGTTTATATTTTCCAAACACCGTGGTAGACAAAGATTTATTGTTTGGGGAATGCATCATATCTGTGGATGAATCAAAATTGGGAATAACTGTGTGACCTTACTTCAATGTATAATTGGAGAAAGAATCCGAACAAACAAATTATTTGTCCAATAGAACAAATTCTAACTTTATTAGAATAGGAATTGAATCGCATTTTGAGTATTCTTACTTTAAAAAAAACACAACATAAGTTTGCCAAAACATTTTAAAAGTATAATTTCAACTAAAGTATTAAAATGTAATCTTATTTTTACTGAAAAAGTTTTAAATTTTTGTATCAATTGCATTGTTCTATATTCTTTTTTGGGTACAAGATGGCGATACCTGATTAGGTTCGTATCCCAGTGTGCATTTCGATTGTAATAGAAAAGAGATGATATGCTGTTTGGTTAAGCTACGAGTGTGAATGTCTTGTTTTGTTTTTGTATTTGTGATTATTTAATGTTAATGTGATTATTAATGAAATATATCCGAACACATACGTCGTGTTGCTTCCATTGCGAGGATCATAGTGATCTACATTCTAGCGCATATTTAAATTTCATTAATATTTTTGTTTACAGTTTTTAAATAATTTCAAATATATATGTGAGACTTTTTTTAAATGACCTAAAAGAAAGGCATTGAATTCATTTTCATTGTAATATGTAGGATTTATTGCAGACATAAAAATTCGAAATTAAATCCATTAATACTTAGGCCATATTCTGTCAAATGTAAGTTTCAAGTACACTAATGTCCGAAAAGTTTTGAGTAACTATATAAGTCAATATGATTATTACTGCCTTAGTTTTTATGATGAACAATTATAATAATTGATTATTAAAACATTAAAATTAATTTCATTAACTTTTATTAATAATCAATAGCAAAATATTTAATATCATGATTACATCTGCAGAAATGAGAATACACAATATAAATAAATGTTTTAAATCTTTAATTTTTTTATTTATGACAAATATTTTTTTTAATATTGCATAAAGCATAATATGATTAATCTAGTCTAAATAAAACAGGATTTGTAAAATAGAAATAGCAACTTCATTTTTTTAATATTGGAAAATATTAAGAATTGATTACATTGACTTGGATAATATTTCATTAATAAAATTTCTGTAATTTCTAATGTATCTGCACTTTAGATTCTGCAATCCCAATTTTATAGCACACACACATGATTACAAAATAATTTTAATCTTATAATTTAATTTAGTATTCTAACGTCTGTAGTAAGTTAGTTTATTTTCATTTATCAGAATATTTAATTTAGTTAGAAATTCTTTTTCTAGTGCTTTTATATCTATGAAAAAATTTATATACGTAGGTGAAATAAAATGAATTTTCTTTAATTTTTAAATATATTTTTTAAAATTTTGTTTCATAGAGAATATAAAATTAGAATATTTTTATATCTGAGTATTTCAAATTTCTCTGTCTTTAATTAATATTATTATTACAATATATGAATAGTATTTATGAAGAAACCGTATGCTATTTGAAGAGAAATCTTATATGATGAGCAATTTATTCAAGTTTTGAAAAAGGGCTAAAAAGGATGAATATTATATAACGAAACTATAACCACTTCCAATTCGAAAAGCTTAACATCCATCAATAATCAGTTATGCATCAATTTCAATTTAAAATATAATCCACACTTTCATATTTTATGGCGAGCGGTTTCTCTAGGCGAGTGTTGTATAGAAAATTATTTGAGTTGCAATATTTCTAATGAAATTTGTGTTAAAAGCATCAATTACTAGAAACAGAATAATAATTTCGTATTCCGTTTCTTGTCGTCGCAGAAATATATTTCAAATCAAACATAAGTGCTTTTTATTTTCTCATAAAAGCATTCATATCCCAAAAAACATTATTGCCATTTCCTGGTAGTCTTCGGTTTTTTAAGATTTATTCCTATACTCTTAATATTATTTAGCTAATTATTTAGTTATTTATTTAATTCTTCTTGAAACTTTTAGGAAAAATGCAGTTCATTTCTAGTTCGATCCAGTAAAAAGAAGAAAAAGAGGTATTCACTAATCTGTATTAAAAAATGTCAGAGAGGACTGTGAATTCTTCTATTTAAAAGAGAATAAAAAGATTGAAATTCTAAATCTGAAACTAAGTTTAGAATTTAAAAAATTAAATTCTGATTTGAGTAATTTATTTAATACAAAAAATTCTAATCGTACGAATATCTTGTTCATTTTTTAGTCTTGACATTTAGAAAAAAGTAGACAGGAAATTTTAAAATGAAAAATAAGATTTTTTCAAATGATCTATTAGCTCATTAAGTTAGTTAAAATAAAATGAAGAAGATTTTTTAAAAAAGAAAACTTTTCTATCTGTATTAATTTCGAACACATTCAGTTTTTATTGAAAAAAAAGAACAAATGTTAGATTTTCTTATGCTAATTTCATTCAAATTAATTGAAATACTAAAGAATAATAAAAAAACCCAAATAAATTACACAGAAGTTTTAGAATTTTCTTTATATATTCTTATTATATGGAATTACTGAATCGCTTCAAGGTATTTAAAAAATTATTCGATTCTTTTTACTTTTGCTTTCGGAAATGTTTCAAAATAATGAAACTTTAAAGCATGTAGCTATGTAAAAACTCTTTAAATATTAATGCGGATTTCACCGCTGAGTTCTCTTTGTAGTGGGTATATGTTGTGAAAACACTATCAGCAGGCATCAGTGGAAAGCAACGATGAGGTTTATTTACACGAAGTCAAGATAGCATAAAGATGACAAATATTTACAGTTGAGGTGAACACACAGTAGCACACAACAATATTAGCCCACAAGTAGTTTTAGACCTCAGCACACAAAACAGAATTCACTAGGAGATGGGTTCTTCGCAGCTTCGCTGCACAGCCTATCCAGACGGCTGAAACACTTCTCTGTCTCTTTTCACTTTAGCTGCCGACTCATTACTTCACACAACTGGCTGCTGCACAAGACACGATGCCTCTTCCACAGTAGACAACAGGACTAGATGCTCACAGCTCAGTTCAGCAATAACAGCATACAATGTTTGAACTCGTTACTTGTCGACGACTTGCAGCTTGAACTGGTTACTTGTTCACAACGACGACTTGCAGCTTGATAGAGCAGACCTTTTATAGCTCTCGGGTTGCAGGTTTGGGCTCTCCTAGGCCAATCGAACTTATCTCAGTTTCAAATAGACGGATCGATAAAATTCTTGAAATTTCTGGCACAAAGAAAAGGAATAATTCTTTTAGATACTTCAAACCATCAAATTGTATATATAATATATGACATATCGTAATGATTTCGCTCAGCAAAAGTGAATCACTCATGATTTGAAACTTCTTTTCGAATTTGTTACTATTGGTTGAAAACTCAAAGCCAATAATTCTCGTATTCTTTTTCGATTTGAACTATCTCCAGTACATTCGAAAAGAAATCTATACAGTGTCTTTATTTTTTTCTGTTTTATAATTCCTCAAAGTTTATTTCATGAATATCATTTAAGGAAGTTATCTTATAACAAAATAAATGCTACCTTTATAAAAATTTGGTTTAAGGTGGAAACTGGCATATTCATCTAAAATCCAATATTTAGTTGTTAGAGTGAATCAATAACAAATAAGAGTTTGTATTTTAAAATATAATGGATGACAGTAAAATTAGGTTAATGATGAAAAAACTGCAGATGAATTAATTTGTAGGATGGAGTGGATAATTAAGTTCATTTTTTAACAGACACGTAAAAAAAAACTGCCTTTTCAAACACGCCATAATCACTTCGCCTCATTAATGCATCAATTGCACGTTGGTTTTGTTTCCTTCATCAGAGATGTTGCTTAGGATTTGAAAGTGAGATACTCGGCGCCATCCACACCCACATACACCTACATGCATGCATATATATGTGAACATGTGTGTGAGTATCTGTTGATATAAAAGAAATATCATATAACGGACTATAGAATATTTTCAATGACAATATTTTATCTAAACATAGATGTTTCACGTCATTTATTATTCTTTTGATTAATCAGTATTCATTCGCTATCTGTTTAATGTAAATTTTTACATGGCTATTTATTGTAAATTTTTGTTGCATTATTTTCATATGAGCTTGTTAATAATCACGGACATGCTAATTTTACTCATCAGACATTGACTCATTATCTGCAAAAATAAAAGGAGAAAATCTTAGAGAACGTTTCACAAAAGTAACAACGTTGTTAGCATTCACTCCACTAATTATAAGCGCCCTTCGGTAATTAAGAGTTATCTCCGGACGACCCTCCAGGAACATTCTTTTACGCCTCCTTTGTTACTATTTAGCGGGAAAAAATTCTGAATTATTCCGTAAAAATATCGTGATTTGCTGAAAAGCTTTCTTTTCTAATTAAGATAAATGCTGCTGCAGTTGAATTTTTTTTCTTTCTGAATAACTAGTTTATCACTGGAATGCGACAAAGTATATTTTAATTTAAAAATATGGAACTTGGGAAGCGCCATTTGGAAGATGCTTTGTCCAAAAAATATCTACTAATAATATAACAATGATTAACACAAAGTATCATTGTGCTGAAAAAGAAAAAAAAGGAAGGTTTGTAGATTTCTCTGTAAAAAGTACCATTCTACTTTTTTAACCGCTTCCCTTACAAATTTTTTTGAAAAAAAATGCAAAAAATCATCACATTTTTTTATTTTATTTTTGAACACAAGGAAACGAAACAAAACAAAATATGTAAGTTTTAAGTTGAATTTTTAATTTTTTACAGGTGTAAAAGCATGTTGTTTTAATATTAGTTTACTATCCCGAGTTATCTCGGGCAAATGGGAAAAAAGTTCCGGGCAAATGGGTTCCGAAGCCGAGACCTTACCACCAGGCCACCGCGGCCCCTGGCCAATCCCGCCAAAAGAACCGCGAAACCAACGAAATCTGGCAAACTGCCAGTTAAAGCTGAATATTTCCTTTTATTTCCTCCAGGCCGAGAAAAACCGTGATAAAACAATTCGTACTGACAAATTCTGCTTCACCCGAGTTTTCTCGGGATAATAATTAACTGCAATATATACGAACCCGAGATAACTCGGGATAATCAGGCAAGCGGTTAACTCCCCAGTCAGAACTATCTCTTCTGATTAGAAAAAGACTTACAATAATTAAGAATTATTTCGGGACACTTCAAGAATGTTCATTTAGGGAATTTTGTAGTTCTTCGTTATATGAAATTTGGACATTTTTTTAAATAATAACTTGTAGGATTGAGATAACACCTTTCTTTTATCATATGGACGAATTTTGCTTTAGGTAACAAATTTTTCATCCTGAGAAATATATTTTCATTAAGATGCATCTATGTATTTTTGATAAAAATAAGTAATATAAAAATTTATTTAAGTTAATTCCCACCTAAAAAAGAAACATTTTATTTTAGGTAATTTTTTAAAATAATAACAATTAATATGAATATGTTTATACATATGGCAGAGTCACAATATTATATGGCAAAATAGAAAGTGAATTTTTTTGCTATTCTCATTTTCCAAATTATCAAGCTGAGCTGATTTTGAATTGGTGGTGAATCACGGTTCTGATGGTTCACCTTCACTTGAAAGCAAAGGTCGAAACACTTGGAATTTACCTATTGCGCTACCACCTGTCAATTATAATTTTCATTACAAACTGCTTAAACTCTATTTAAAGTATTAAATTAAATTTATGAATTAATATTTGAAAAAAAAACCAGTATTAACATCAAGCGTCATTCACTGGAAGCCTAAAAAATGTATTTGAAATTGAATGGATGAATAAAAAGCATTTTATTAACGAATGAAATTTGAACAAAATATATAAATAAATACATATATATATTGAGAGTATGAACTAATAATATGAATTGAAAAAAATTACCAAATATTGACTCTTTAGAATTAGATTCACATATTCTTCCTTCTTTGTCAATTATTAGATATGATGGAGTTTCTTGACCGAGCTTGATTAGATATGATGTTGTAGCTTATTATTCGAGTCCTGTTCTAAATTTGTGATGGTAAGTTCATAAGCCATTTATTATCTACGGGATACGAGTATTTGCTTTTGTCCAGTGGTTATGTTACGAGGCTTCTACCCAAAGCTCCCCGGATCTATTCCGAGTCAACACCACCTACCACATTGGTGACCTCGGACAATGAGCCTTCGACCCTCTAAAGCAACCTTCGTGGCGCCTTCTTCTGGTAACAAAAGTGGTCATAACAGAGGCTCGCCAAAACGCTTAGAGCAATAAAAACGTTCGTCGTCCGCCATAACACCTAGCGAGATTAAAATGCTCGTCGACGGTAAAAAACAATTGGGGCAATAACACCATTCATCTCACCTACGATTCACTGGAGGGGGAGTATCATGGTGGTAAGTTCATAAATCAGATTCTACGGGACACGAGTGATCGCTTTTGCCTAGTGAATTCCGACCCAAATATATTATACACCACTTACCACAAATTCTTGCTTAAAATAACTCTCTAATTATTGTAGTTTGTAAGAAATATATAGCTAAGTAAAAATCCAAAATTGAAACTTGATTGAAAATGAGTTCCAAATGAGTTTTGAAAAAACGAGAATTTCAGTAATAGGGCATGAATGAATTTGCATATCCTAGTATATGGCGTATATTATTGAATTAGTTATATGATATTTTATTATAAGGTGGAAATCTCAGAAACTAGACATAATTAAGACATAAAGTTTTTATCAGCTATTATATAAAGTTTATGAGATGTGATACTTTAATAAGACGACTTCAGTCTGAATTCGTTTGGTCGTGGAAAAATGCTAATCATTTATAACTTGATTTAATCGAAAATGTAGATGGTTCAAAACCTGTAATTTTGCTTCCCAGCAGGATTATTTTCTTCAAAAGACAGACCTTTCTGCGATCAGCGCTGTTGCGTGCTGAACGGGTGTAGCGTCAGTGATCTCAGAGTTTGGCGACTTCGGTGACAAAATGGATATTACTGGAAACTTCTAGTATTTTAGATCGTCAAAATAGATCCGTCCAAGAGAAACTGAGATGCACCCTGATTGGCCCAGAAGTTTCTCGACACGCCTCCGAGATCCGAGGATCAATTCTCCTGTTGGATTCTGTCAGGCCATTTTGTGTGATGTAGTCTATTACTATTTGTTAATTAATTTATGTTGAAGTGTGATGTCCTATGTTCGTCT
Organism: Argiope trifasciata; assembly: GCA_026543055.1. Taxonomy (NCBI): domain Eukaryota; kingdom Metazoa; phylum Arthropoda; class Arachnida; order Araneae; family Araneidae; genus Argiope; species Argiope trifasciata. The sequence continues at coordinate 562,750 of JAPMOQ010051293.1, forward strand.
CGGCTGTAAATATTTTTCGTCTGTGTGCTCGTGTTCTTTGTGTCAATAAACATCGTTGTTGTTTTCTACTGGAGTCTGCTGGTTGTGTTTTCAATCCATATTCTTACAACAAGTGAACCAGGTGATCCGTTACAATATTCATTATGTTATTTATCAAGTTCCGATTCAAATTTTGGTGATTTTTTTTCTTTTGAAAGAATAATATTCCTTACTATAAGAATATTTTTTGATATATTTTCCGAAATCAAGGTATTAAATATCACATCAATGGCTAAAATAAAAGAAATTTCATATGAGATTTTGAGACTAAGTTTGGTTTTTATATCAAATTATGGTTTCAATTGAATGGGGAAATTAACTTAAAAATTCGAATTTATTTTTGAGTACTTGTGTATTATTAACCAAATCTCATCAATGAGTTGTCAAAGATTACACGCAAAATTGAATCTTTCTTAACTATTGTTCACCATTACATACTAGAGACACTTTACTACAGATAATATGGATAATAATACAGGTACTTCCTGTTTTATAATACCAAACACACAACCCTCATGGATAGAACTAAAAAAATACAAATATAAATCTCATTACCTTATTTAAAATCCACAAAATCATGAGAATGTTGGGGGAAGAGATTACATATTTATTAGAATACGTGTAAAATTTTTTAGCATGACCATTCCCATGTATTTTTAAATAGTCATTTTCATCAACAACAAACGCATCTAATTTTAATAACTCTTAGGCATTTAAAAAAAAAGTTATGAGCTTTAAGTGAAAAAAGTAACAACTAATTTCTTCATATTTCAAAACTGGCAGCTTTTGTTGGGAGTAAATTAGTTTTTTGAGACGTTGTTTAAGATTAGATTTATTTTCGAACACAAAATCAAAACGATTTTTCAATCGATAAATCGGAGGGAGGCCATGAATATTGTGAAATTTTAATTAATATTTCTTTCAGGAAATTCTTATTCTGACCGGAAAATAAAAATAAAATTAATAAGATAAGAATTAAAAAGACTTTTTATGAACATCTGAAATCAATGAAAAGATTCACACATTTTGGAATTTATTAATTAGTAAACAAAAGCTTCATAGAAATAAGATTTCTGCTTTGAACGCCTAAATTAACCTTTAATAATGCAACATATTAAAAATATTTGTGATAATATAAAAATTGAAGCTAATTTCGCAAGATATATACACCAGAATTAATTTTCTTACATGAATTAAATCACTCGATATAAATAAAATATCTGCTTTTTTTACCGAAAAGACCTCATAAAAGATCAATTTTTGGAAATAAATAGTTAAACCAAAATCCTAATGTGTTGTGTTGCATCATAAGAAACTATACAAACAACAATTTAATAATTTTTTTATGAAATACTATTTTTGAAATAGTGAAATTAGAATTTTAGTCTAAAACTCACTCTCTCATTTACAATTCCTACTATCCGTTCACATTCTCCATATAACTTGTAATTGGTTGATACTTGATGTTAATACAGTTTTTTAAAAACATTAGTTAGTTAATTAATTTTAATTGATTTTTACACTATAAATAGAGTTTTAGCAGTTTTCAATGAAAATTGAATTTAACAGGTAGTAGCACAATCTGTAAAATGCACGGATTTCAGTATTTTTGACCTTGAAGACGAAGAATGCAAATTCAATTCTTGAAAAAAAAAAACTTTTAAATGCTTAAATTTTTTGTGATAATTATTTATTAAAAAGTAAAGAAAAAGAGTAATTTTTTCTTTGTTGACCTAAGTAAGAATTGAATTTTGAAAAAAATATATTTATTACTTGTTTATGTTTCATTTCAATTGATCGAGTTTGATGGGATCTAACATTTTTTGAGACGTTGCTTTTGCTGAGCCATGTTTTCGAAGTCAAAGTGAAAACGAAACGATTAGGAATTAAATTAAAAATATTTCGAATATATTTCTTGGTTCTTACTATTCAAATTTTTTTTTCTTATTTTCAAAATTATTAAAAGTAGACGACAATAAAGTCAGGGATAATTCACTAGATTCTCATATTTGGCTATACATTGTGTTTATTGAGCTGTTTTTTATCAAGATATATTTTTAAAAAACTGTTTTTTCAAGGACTGTAATCATGAAATATATTAAATAATTTTTTGTTTTAAGTTAGGTATTTTTGTTACTCTTATTTCACTGTTTATCAGTTAGTTTCGAGCATGCATATCCTATAGCAATCAGTTTGCATTCGAATTTGGATTTTTTGTTAATCTTTCAAAATTTGTGGTTTTTGCCATGCGTTTTCAACATGAATTTCTCATAGCGTTTGTCTTTGTCATATCCTTAGAGGTAACGGTAAAAAATAGCATTGGAGGAGAACCTGGTGTGGTGGAAAGTTCATAAGTCACATAACATCCGTACTCTTTTCTCTAGCGGTTATGTTAAGCAGCTACTAGCCCAACGTTGCTAATTCGAACCAAAAGAATGCACATTGGTGATCCCGGTTCTGAACTAAAAAACGCAACCTTCTGTTTGAATCCTTATTTTATAATAATATATTTCGTTTCTAATTCTATTTAATTTTTTATTCATAGTAGGCATGTATTCGAATTCCTCTTTAATAATGCAACAGGATATTCCCAATTTGCAACGTAACGTGGCTTTTTTAGATAGGATTAAATTGAACAAACTTGCAATAACTTTTTAATAATTCGCCTTTAAAACTTCTTTTACAAGTCCACAGACGGACGGATGAAGTGATTTTAGAAGAAAGATTTTTCTTTAACCATTTCTAAAGTAACATTTAGGAAGCAAAATATGTATTCTAACCAAAGGAGTATTGATCGGAAAAAATTTGTTATTCAAAATAGAAACATGTTTACTTCTTGCAATATTCAACATCCATATTTATTGCCAGTTTTTCGCTTCTTGCAAGTCCCCATGGGAGAAAGAAATTTTAGTAAGGTGATTTCACAAGATGTTTCGAAGAAAATATTATAAATCTTCCCATTAAAATGAAAATAGCATTTAGCGATGTAGTAGTTGTTCACTTTTATAAACACAACGTAAGAAACCAAATACATTCAAATTAAAAAAAAAGACAATTAAGAGAGAAAAGGATTGGAAAAAATACCTTAAGGGTGTTTTGTTCAGTCTGAGTATGTAGAAGAGAGACACAAATAATTTTAATCAGAATAAAACAATCCTTTTCTTATATGCCTCATTGGACCTTGATTTCAAACTGGAAAGTTATACAGCAAAACAATGGGTAAGGAAAATCCGGGTTGAGCTTAACACAGCCAATCTTCATGCAGGATCAAAATAAAATGCTTCATAAATTTTCATTTCATAAAAAAGGAATAAAAGAAAATTTTTCATAAATTTAGTCATAATTTCAGTTACAATTTCAATGAAAATAGTTACGTAGCATTCAGGAATTGATTGATAAAAAAGTGATGGATTAAATTCCAGGAAAGAATTACACTAATTTATTCATTTATTATTTGTTTTTTAACATAATTTTACTCATTTTTACTCTTTTTTTTTTGGCATAAAATATTGTTTTATGAAATTCTTAAGATGAGCAATTTTAGGGAAATAAAATAATAACTAATTATTTTTTCTTATAGCAAGCTCTTTTTTTGGTTGTGTTTCAAAAATGGTATAATACTGAATTTTTTGAACAGAAAAGAAAAGATTTTACGTATCAAATAAATCTACATATGAATTCAAAATGAAGAAATTATCTTTCAATTTATTCGCTGAACATTTTACACAGTGAATTCTACATTTATTTAACATCTATTGAAATTAACTTTCATACATAAAATATTATTCAATATGATACTTTTGTGAGAACTTAAAGATTTATAAGGAATCATATCTGAGGAAATTTAAAATTTGTTGGATGACAGTGAACTCGAATCGAAAACATTAAATAAATCTCTGCAAATGATGGGTGGATGGAAATCTCTTCTAGAGAACAATTTCCTAAAAATATTCACCTTATTATGGAAAAAGATGGTCTGAGAAAAGAGAAAAATAAAACCCAATAATGAAATTATTTTTGACAGCAAGAATGATTCCATAATTTGTGAATGAAGTTTTCCTGCAATATCCTTTCTGAAGATATGCAGCTCTGAAGCTTCCCTTTTCTTGAAATTTTCTGTTCCATGAGGGATTAAAAAAAAGTTAAAGTTTTGAGAAAAATTCCTTCAAGGTGTTTCGTCAAGTTTTTTTTTCTCTTTTCTCAAATGCTTCATTATAACCTGATTGATTATATTCTCAAACATCATACATAAAAAGAAGATTTAACTCCCAGAAATACAGGAAATACATAAAAAATACAAAATTCGGAGAAATAATTTAATTTTGATCCTTCGAATTTTCAGAAATATATAAAGAATATCATGATATCGTGTGCTTATCAAGCAATGTTTGAAAAGAACATATAAAAGATTTATTAAACTGACTAATTCAATAATAAACAGCATAAAGAATAGAAAGTATTTAAAAGATTTTTTTAAATAAATGATAATTTGCTCAATATTTTTTTATATAAATGATAATTTGCTTTATTAATAAATTCTCATTAATTAATAAATGATAATTTGCTCATTTGCAATAAATGATAATTAATCAGGCTAATTATAACTCCTAAAATGGAAGACAGTCTGAGAAAATACATAATTACATAATGTCGCATTCATTGTGTAATTATGGCATCATAATATTTAATATCATTCGATAGACTCCTATTAACAATTAACGAAGTATGCGTAAATCTACGGAAATAAAACTGCTTAAATGTCCAAATCTAATTGAAATTTAAATCTTTGTGTTAATTAAGTCCTTTTCTCGACAATAACAGAGTTCCCGAAAAGTTAATTTGATTTTTCTCCTGTTCTATTCAATTTTTCGTAATTCTATTAATGAAATAAATAATGAAGAAAAAGATGCTATAATCCAGGTTCAGTTTTTCGAAGCCAGATATCATTCAGAAGATGAATGAAATAATACTTCTTGTAAATACTCCCCAGTAACTAAATATTTCAACTGGTCATGTAACAGGAAAGCGGATTTGACCGGAGAAAAATCTAGAAGGCGAGAGAAAATAAATGTAGAGTGTATTTTACATTTTTCTTCAGCACACATTTTTAGAAATATTTAAAGAGATTACGATTTAATTTTTGACAAAAATTTTTTTTTATTCGAAAAGATCGTAGTCATAGAAAATGAGCTCCGATAAAATCAGGTTTTAATAATTATAATAAAAAAATAGTTTTAGTGAAAACATTTCCTATCCTTGAAAAGCTGATAAAACTATAAAAATCCGTATATAAGTTCTTTCAATAACTGCCAATCTCAAATTTGAAATGTTCTTTACATTTCAAATTATATTTGAAACTATATTTTTGTACAATAATTCCTATTTTCTATGACCGAGTAATAATCAGTAAGAAGTTAAATGTCATAATTATAACAGATTTTAAAATTTTTTTACTGCTTTACTATAAAATACATTTTTCTCTTAAGATTTCATTAAAATTTAAATACTATTAGTGAAATGATTACAACCAAAAGATTTTTTATCAATAATTAACCAATTTATATAGTTTTTTATAGTTAATTATAGTTTTTTTTATCAATTATAACAAATTATTAGTTTTTTATCATATTTAAAACCCCATTATTTATATATAGAACGCATAATGATTTAAATTAAAAAATCAGCAAACGATTCTCTAATACATCCGAATAAAATAAATTGTGTTGAAAATTTTAATATACAATACTAAAAAGGATTTTTTTAAAATTTTTATTCCAAACTTTTTAAAATTATTTTTTTAATAAATAAGATTGCAAAAATTAATTCTACGAAATAACTTTTAAATTAATTTGAAGATATTTACAAATAATCGCCTTGAAGATTACAAAACACCCAGTTTTATAATTGTCTTCTCCAGGAAATGAGTTTCATTAAAATTCTCAATAAAAATATTTCTTCTGTATAATCTTTATAATCTTCTTTTTAATCTAATAGTATAGATTAAAAATCTATTTAATCTAATAGTTCAATACAATGAACTGGTATTTTTTCCCTTTTGGTTACAACTATAAAATATTTTCGCTTTAAAAATTGCCAAGCACTGGAGAGAGAATAAAATCCGTTAAAGTTACATCTGTCTCAAATAAAATTATAACAGCTTATTAGATAGCAATTGCTGCAGGTCCTGTGAAGGGTTCAAATGAACTTCTACGAATATCAGTTTGTGATTTTTTGAACTCGCTAGTTAATGAATAAGAAAATATTTTTGAGAGATTATTAAGTGGTATATTTTAATTTAAACTTCAGCGTGATGTGATTCTTTTTTTAAGCTGCCATTTTTAGTTTGTTCTTACAGAACTTATACACAATTAAATTTTTCTTTTATAAATAAATAAGAAGAATTAGAGTTCTACTTGATGGGTAAATAAGTAATTGTCAGTTTACAGTAATTATTAAGTAATTAAGTATTCAAAATAAATTTCAAGCATAACGATAAATATTAGCTTATGTCAATCATGTGGCGAGAAGTTAATAATATTAGTCTTTTTATGATTTAATTACGATTAACATTACGTTTACAATTTAATAAACATCACGAAAATTCTCGCATGTCTAAAAGCCCTTTCCAATTTCTTAATTGGAGATGCAAAAGAGCTTTTTTAAAGTTTAAAAGATTTCATTATATTAGCATTAAAATTAATTAAATTTTCCATGTATTAAATATATTTATGTTCCTTGATGGAAGAAACTGATTCAAACGATATCCAGAAATTAATAAACTCTAAAAAATAAATATTTGCTCATTATAACAAATCTGAAATTTAAGAAAGAGAAAATTTAGTTATCAATAAAATTGCTTTTACTCTGAGAATATGGACAAATAAGAAATTTAAATCACTATTTTAAATCATGTTTAATTAAATGAAAATCATGTTTAATTAGGGAAAGTTAAATCAATAATCAATTACATAAATTCTTTCTATTTTGAAAGTTAAGAAAGGGAAATTGTATTAATTATCCTCTATATCTATTTCGGAATAAGACTGGGAAATTACATTAACAAAAAAAAATCTATATATGGTTTGAAATAGATTTCCAAGTGGTAAGGGTTTTTTTTTTGTTCCGTTACATCATGGGTCACGTCGCTAAATAAATCCATATATAGAAGCATAGGTGTAAGTGATTTAAATCTGTTGAAATCAATGGCTTATAATATTTTGTTGAGCGAATCATAAACATCAAATTTCTGCATAAAATTAAACAATACTGGAAATTTCTAGTTAATTAGTCGATCTTTAAAGGCGGCTTATAAAAAAGAAAACAGTCAGTTTAATGAGGAATGAGACAATTAGAAAAGAAAAAGGAAGGTAAACAGAACGAAGAAAAATGAGAAGAAAAGATTATTAAAAACATGGAAACAGTAAAAGATATTAGACAAGGAATACTGTATTAAATAATAATGAGATTATAACTTTTTGTGTATCGATGGGAATTTTGCATAATATTGTTACAATTTATATACACACATATATATAATACTAAAAATTATATACATATATATATATATATATATATATATATATATAGGTCAAATTAGCACCGAACTTAATCTAAGAAATTATAACCATAATTCTGATGTCAAAAACTTTATAAAAAATAAGAATTCTGAATTTGAACTAGAAAACCTTCACAAAATTAGGAAATATATTTTTGGTCTTAGAATAAGTAAAATTAAATAGTTAATAAATAATAAACAAGCTGATTAAAAATTCGAAAATTTTTACACCAAATGTGTAATTCTAGATCTTATTAAATTTAAGCTTAATATTGAAAAAACGATTTATTAATTAATAATATTAATAATTTAAACAAAGAATTCTGTGTTATAAAATTTTTAGACATTGATTATGAAAACCTAAAATTACCCGAAATTTTGCAGATTAACAGAGATTTATTTCCTTTAAAGAATACAATAATTTCAATTGCATTCAGCTATGCAGCTACTTTAAAGAAAAATATTTGCAACTACAATTACTATAGTAAAAATTTAAATGAAATAAGCAAAATAGACTGTTATTGTGATAAAGAAATCTATAAGGACTATGTGGTTACGGAGGAAGGGCATGTAATAACAGGGGATTTAAAAATTATAGATTCTAGCTCATTAAGAGATCTAATGGGAAAGGAAACAAAATTTAGACTTGGAGAAAGATGAAACAATAAAAAAGTGTTGATTTCTATTGGGCGCGATTTAGACATTTTTATTTCTAAAATATCTCGAAAATATAATTGGCCTCCAGAGGGTTTTAATGAATGGAAAATTAGGGTCTTAGAAGAAATTAAAACTAAGTATAATACGGGTAATGTCAGAATAAAAGAACTGGGATTTTATACTAACAAATCAATAAAAAAAGAAATAAAAAATTTTAAAGAGTAATTTATTATAATAGTAATAGATAAATCGTAAAACAATATTTGTATTCTGCTTAAGCACTATTATAAAGAGCTTTTAATCAATGAGTATAATTCCAATTCGACTTATAATTTGGTTAATTCAAGTAAAAAGGAACTTGACAAAAGATTGTTAGCTTTCGCTAAAAAAACTAAAATTAAAACATGCTCTTTAAAGTACCCCTATTTGTTCCCCACTGTTAAATTTCACAAAAAACCAGTAAAATTTAGATAATTCCTGTAGTACAGGCAGTTATAATTACTACATGGAGAAGCAATTTTTCAAATACCTAAAAATTATCCTAAGTAAAATTGAAGAAGAAGATTGCTTTGTCATAAAAAATAACAAAAAGATTTTGGATTTTTTGAAAGATAACAAAATTTATAAAATTAATACTTTTGACTTTGAAAATTTATATAGCAACCTTACCCATGAGAAATTAATAAATGTCTGTACTCTTATATATGACGAATATTTAAATGAAAATATAATTAATAAACATAACTGGCTGGTTTTATGCAATTTTAATATTAACGAAAATTATGTCTTCAATGGTATTGATTTTTATAAAGAAGTTAAGGGTATTCCAATGGGTACTGCTTTCTCAAGTGCTTTAGCCAACATTTTCCAACATTATTTCAAGAAAAAAAATTTATAATTACTTGTATATAACGGATATAATATAACGGATGGAGATATATTGATGATTTAATATTACCAATATTGTTACTAACGGCTATCCTAAAGAATTAACTTTAACAGAAATAAATAAAGATAATCTTGAAGCTACTTATCTGGATTTGAGAATCGAAATTGCTAATGATAAAACAATAGTCGGTATTTATGATAAAAAAGACGAATTCAAATTTAATATAATTAATCTCTGTAATTATCACTCTAATATTAACTCTAAAATTTTCAAAAATTTAATTTTCTCACAATTTAATAAAATTAAAACAATTTGTAATAACCAAATTTCTGTTATGAAAGCAACAAATAGTTTTATTAAAAATTTAAACAATAAAGATTTTTCCCAAAACTACAGCAATATCAATATTTTAATAAAAAAAGAAATAATGAAATATTAGTGAAATAGATGGCGCTAATAAACCAATTTATCTTTAGTTACACTGTAGTACTATTTTTAGAAAGGAAGAACGGTTGTTCTTCCTGTGGCGGCTAGGTCTGTAAACTTTTTGTTTTCTTAATTTGAGTTATTAATTGTGATTTTTCTCATGTAGTTTTACTTTATATATATATTTTTGTTTCATTTGATGATGTTTTTTAATGTTTTGCTTTGTTTTTGTCTTTTGCTTTTTAAATTGGTATGTCTCTTTTGCCGTAATTTTCGGGGGATTTTTGGGTCACGAGGTGTCAATACTTTTGACCATTGTCCACCGATACCTCACAAAAAAATCCCTTATTTGGAATCCTTGCTTGAAAGTGGCCCCTGACGAAGTTTTCAGGCCGGACTCTTTTTCTATTGGTTATTGTTTTGATTCGGCTGTCTTATTTTGTTAATTAATTTACATTCATTTGTATTTTAGTTGTAGCTGCATTTTTGCTCTCCAAATACAATGATTCATTTAAAATCTTTTTTAATTCTTAAACTTGTTTGAATCAGTAATGATTTTTAGTTTCGATTCCGGTTTGGGTTTCTTTTCCGTTTTTAGTTCTGTTTCTGTTTTGTTTATATAATTCTGTAATAATAGTACTTAGGATTTTTTAAATTAATTGGTTCTTATTCATTTACCTTTCATTCTATGAACTTTTAGCGTGTAATTCTGAATTGAGTTTTAATTTCGATTTCGGCCTAGTTGGTTTCGTTTTGAATAATTTTATGATATATATATATATATATATATATATATATATATATATATATATATA
>JAPMOQ010051293.1:573140-591973 GCA_026543055.1 Argiope trifasciata
ATATATATATATATATATATATATATATATATATATATATATATATAAAGCCCGTGCCTTTTAACCCATTTTTTTAACATCCCTAAAGAATATAAAGATGGCATTATAAAAAAATCTAAATGCCGCTGTGTATTTTATATTCAGTAGTATTTATTCTGGTGAAAGTAATGTGGATGAACAACAAATCACTTATTCTTATGGGAGGGTAAAAAAATTCATTGCAAAGGGGATGAAATAAAAATAAATTAAATTGGGCTATTCTTTAGATTTTAGAATTAGAGAATTAAATATTTTTATTTGCATTGGATTGGTTTGAATTTTATCGCAAAATTTATCTACTTTATTGTCAAGTAAAATGTATTAAGATTGTTGTTGAAGACGATGCCCTTAGAAAACAACTAATCTGATATCGCTCTAAAGGTTCACACTGATTTTTAAGATTGTGTTGGATTTTAGGTCGCTAATATTTTCATCACTAAGAATGGAGAAGGGTGATACTTAAATCTTAATTATAAGAAGGGAATCAGTCGATCCTCAAATGAGGCTGATAAAAAAGAAAATAAGGAGCGTAATAATAAAGATTTCGAACAATACGACTGGAAGTAGAAATTTCCATTTTTACTTCATGATAAATTTCGTTGCTATAGTTAAAACTTTCTATCTCTCAGACTATCAAAACACGCATTCCTTTACCATTACTATTATTATAGGTATGTGGTTGGAATATGCATTTATAATTATTTAATGTAAGTTACGAGTATAAAACTAAATAATACTTTCTAAAATCTCAAAACTCATGAAAGAGTTTCTTTGTTTTAATAATAATAATACATTGATGTTGTTATAACCCCAGATTTATACTCTGACATATATGAGCACCTGGTGAAAATACCCTTGAATGGCAATGCCCTCGAATCTGAGACAAATTTATTCAATCAAAATAGCTTATTTATCCAATTCTTATTCGAGTACTATGCTTCTGAATTCGAATAGAAATCCAATAGAATTATTCTTCAAATACAGGAGATGATTACTTCTTTTTGTTGCTACAAATGCAATTAAAGTTTGAAATTGATTGCTTAAAAGACGATTTCATTTTAGAAATAATTGAAATACTTATCTTTTTTTTCAATTGTATTTGTTTGGAATCTTTTTTCGATGTAGAAATAATAACAAAAATTCTTCCATTTCCGACTAAATCTCATGTATATTCTACATTTAAAAATTTTATTTTCATGTATTTCTCCAGCATTTTTAAACTTCGAGGCAAAACTATTTTCCGTTGAATATATTTCTTCAATCTGCTACAATTCAAATAACAGTTCACAATTTATTCAATCTATCACATTAATATATTTTTCCTTCTTTTGCATACAACATTTCGAAAGAAGAATAAATTTAAAAAAAGCAGACGATTTGAAATAATTAGCTATTGCTAAATGATTCTTTCCAAAACATTTGCTTTTTCAAATTCTTCATCAAAATTGTTATTGAAACGAATACATACTCTTTATGTATCAAAGTTTTGTATATAAATTTGAATGCAATTTAGTTAAATTAATATGGCATCATTAAATAGCACTTAAGTTTATTGTTTTTATACACATTTATTCAGCCTGATTTTTCAAATATTTTTATGGATAGAATCCAGGTATTAATTTAGAATCCTATTTTTATTTTGTTATATTTAATATTCGAGCTTGCAATTTTTTACGCTTTTATGTTCAGTAATATTTTCAAAGTTTTGTTATAAATTAAAATATTAATGTTTGTCACTTTGCTTTGATGCACTTAAAGACACTATCTTGTAAATTTAAGAGAAAATTATCACAAACAAAATATCTATGATAGATTATAAAGCAACTAAGAAATATTTAAATAAAAATTTAAAAAGAAATTAATATAAAAATCGCAACATTTTGGCCAAATTTAAAATTAATGCAATCTCGATAGAATCCAAAGTTATTAAGATGGCGCTTGAATGCAGCTGTTGCATATTTTTCATAAATAGAAGAGTAAAGGCTTTAACCACTTTAAAATATTTTACTCCAAACTTACAAAAGCATTTCAGTAATTTCCAATCTTTCTTCGCCAGATTGTTTCCCTTGCTGAGATTGAAATTTTTCGTCTGCTTTATTTTCCGAGATTCAAGTAATAAATGAAATTCGTCATGAAAAAGAATTATTTCCGTTGTTTAATAACAATTCTGTTGAAAGCTGCTACTTCAATATCTGGTAGAGAATCGATACTGAGACAATTCAGAAATGCTCACAAAAGTTTCGAAATTGTGTATTTAATCATTTTCTTCCCCCTATGGTGCGAATTCATCTCTTTACAATTGGAAATTCATTTTTTTATTTACTTTATATACTACTGTCTCTTTTTAAATGATTATTTTTCTGTTTAATTTAAAATAAGGCGTTTCTTCATAAAAACTTCGTTGATTGTAGTAACATTCTCTTTGTTTGCCGTCTGCGTGTATGATATTTAAGTATTTTAAAAGGAATTATATAAAATTGCTAAAGGAATAATTAACTTTTTAATATCATCTTCAATTTCTGAAATTTAATTATTTTTTCTTTCTTACAGAGTAAATTTTATACCTGTTACAGCTTAATTTATTCTTTTCCGGGTGATTGTATTAGAACTTATGGACCTAATGAAATTAATGAAAGAAAATTTCACGTGTCGAATATTGACGTATGGATATATAATTAAAAATTTATTTAAATATGAGGAGGATTATATTGTGAAGGTACGACAAACTGGAGATTGAATTCAGCCAAGGATCGAACTCATGACCTTACTATTTATTATTACTAGACAAAAGTGATCACCAATGTCTAGTGGCTATTACTGACTTATTATGATATCAGCACAATAGGTATTATTTATGAAAGAGTTATTTGGAATGCTGGTGGATCATCGAAAATTGAATCTGATGATTTAGTGATAAGACTCATCACCATAGACACTCACAATCTAAATATTTTTTATGAAAGATGATGATTGTTTTTCATCTAAATAATACCTATTGTACTCGACTAGATCTGTAATTTTCTGAAAGGTTTCAGCTCGAAAGTTCTCTGAGTTTTCAAGTCCTTACACTTTGATATTTCATGTTGCAGAGTGTTTTCGTGCTGACAAAATAAATTCTGAACTCGGTTTTTGCATAATAGAGGTATTGTTAATGAAGATGCTAAAGCAATGCGGACCGAGTTCTGAAGCCTGAACAACTACATATTCTATGTATCTTTAAGAGAGTAGTAAATGTTTAACTGTTCTCTGCCCAAAACACTGTTCTGTATCTATAATCATAAACTGCATATTTCAGAGATATGATGAAAGGAATTTCAATGATGCAGCCTTGAATTTTCCTTGTGACCTCAGAAAACCCTTGAAACCTCTTTCTAATATTGTAACTGTAGTAATGCAATTATGTACATATTGGTAAAATCGAAATATTTCCCTGCAACAACTGCAATAAAAACTGCGGGCGCATGAATATTCTCATGTGCATTCTTTTTAAGTTTAAAGAACTACTGAGTCCAGGTTGAACTTTTAAGACATCATTTCACGGTGGGAATTGAGTCCTTTACACAAAGTATAGACTTGAATTTATTAACTACTTGAAATTATTAAAAATAGGGAGGCTAATAATGGGAATGGGATTTATGAACAATTCAGTCGTCATTATCGTCGTGGTTATTGTTACTGTAACATGGTTGAAAAAAAAAACTACAGTGGCATTAAAAAAATAGTAACATTGAAAATAATCGAAATTTCTTTTAATGTATTTACGATTTTGTATCTTAAATTTATTAATAAAGAAAATATTCTAATAATGCTGAAATTCAAATTTGTAAGAAGGAAATTGTACCATCTTTATTTTTAAAATTATTAGGAGATACATGTGGGGAAAATCAAAGAACTGGCTTCGTCAAATTTTATTTTAGTGATTTTAACAAAACTTGTTTTTTTTTAATTATTAGTAACTGGCATCGAGTTACGAGAAAAAGTGGGAAAAATTTCTTTCTCTAAATCATTCATCTAATAGTGTATTTCTAATAACAAAGTTTAATTAAATAAAGAATGCCGAAAATACTTCGTCTTCTGTGGAGAGTCAAAGAAAATATTTAAAAAAATAAATTTTTATAAACCTCCTTAGTTTAAAAGTGTGAATAAGTAAAACTATTTTTTTACATTAATCTATGCACACTCAAAATTATAATTCCTCCCTGTAAAATTTGAATAGATGTAGAATTTATGATTTTAGATTGATTTAGTTGATATTCAGAATTAATTTACTTAGAAAATTGAAATTTTTTCATCGTTAGAAAAACTGTTAAGAGGAAAAATTTGCTTCTTCTTCTTCCAGTCATCATGACAAAAAAACCCCATACTTTATTTCGTAGGGAACTATAACTTCAATTTAATTATGAAGTCGAATGATTTTTTTAAAATAATTTCATTCAATAGTTTCATAGACACATTTCATTGTATAAAAGTTTTAAATAAATATTTAGTCTCTCAGAAAGTTTGTGGAATTTTTAAAAAAGAGCATAAAATAGAATAATTTTGTTATAAAAAGTTTTGTTAAAAAATATCTATTTCAGTAATGGAGATCAATTGGAATTCTGATTACTTGGGAAATTATACTTTATATATTCTTAACAAAATTTCACATGTCGGCAAATATTGTTTGAAAATAGAAATTTATGTTGGTATACAAAATGCTCATTTTGAACAAATCTTAATAATGCTTCAATTAATATATATTCTCCATTTTTTTAATTTAATCAGAATCAGAGTTGCATCCTTATTTTCTATTTCCGTCATTTTTTTAACTTGTTCCAATGTATCTACTATCCCTGAAATCTACAAAAAAAGATTTGTTCCAACACCTATCTGATGTTGCATACGTATGGAGTTGCAAAGTTGCCAAAATGCTTGGGATTTAAACAGCAATAAATAGATAAAAAAATAAAGCAATACATAAATAATAAATTTTTAATAAATAAATAGAATTTTATCATGACTTTAGTGTATTGATTAAAACCAATTTTATATCAAATATGGTGTGGCAATAAAAATATATTATTTACTCATAATTATCTTCACATTCTTCGGCGCATTTCATAAAATGCATTATAGGAAAAAGCGAAGAAAATTCTCTTTTACATGAAATAAATGCAGGTCAAATTATTCTTTCTGCATTTCGTAATATAACAATACCTTGAAATTTCAGAATAGAAAATCAAAGTCCATGTAAGAGTTATTAAAATTTCTTTGGAGTTGTCCAAAATGTCAAAAGTACCGAAAGAATACTTAAAGAACGTCTCAACTATTTACATATTTCCAATAAAATGATTTTAATGAAATTTTAAACAAAAAATAATCGTTAGAAAAGAAACAATCAAGAATGAACATGACAAGATTATTTCCGAAGATGTGTAAATAGGGTGCAATAGTTTAAAATGATTTAAAATTCAACTTCAAAAATTGATAACCAATATGAATTATTCTAGTATTGATTAACTGCCACATCATAAAAGTTGCAACTGACAAAAGACATGCTAAAAATGTATTGAAAGCCTCCTTCTTCATGAAGACTTCCTTTTAATATTTAAATGACAGAGAGTAAAACAGAAAAAAAATCTACTGTAAATAATAGAGAAAAGAAATTATGAAAACAATTTACAATGTAGAAACCCTATTCTTTCAGAGAAGTCTGGACAACTAAGTCGTTGATTAACTAAAAAAAATCGTTTGACAGTTGAACATACCAACTTCATTTTCACTTCATAAACATTTCCTTTGGAATGCATTTAAAAATAGACATTCACAGTCAAAATCTTTGGAAGTTCTAAATTTTAAATCTAAGATAGTTAAAAAAGTATATAATTATGGCTTTTATAGCATATTTTTTAAATTTCTGCTTCTTATATCTAGATGATACTTTCTTAAAAAATTAACTTCTTTTCACTATTTTCTTTTATTTTCATAATTATAAAAAATTGTTCAATACTTTGGTACAAATACAAATTAAAACTATGATGGAAAATGTCTGCACAATATATAAAATTATTCACTTTTTATTCATTAAAAATCTTGTTTCATCCCCAAAGAAAGATTATTTCGTTTTTATTGTTGAAATTTTAGTGAAGGATATTATTATAGGTACACTGAATTATTTTATTCGTTTGCTTCTACACAATACTTAATTAAATTCGATATCATTATTCATTGTGTCCAATGGATGATGAAGCTTTTTTTCGAGATTCTACTATTAAAAATTCTCCTTAGGATATAATTCATTGTATTATACGTATTTTCCTTTATTTAATAAATAAACAACTGATTTATGAACCCAGTTAATAGTTAAGAATGCATATAATATTCAATTATTATGATTGAAATATATCAAGCCCATAAATTAATAATCAAAATCTGCGTATTATCTTATACACAAATATTGATAATTACTTAAAAGTATATTTTTCAATCTAGCATATTATCCTCTTTACTTTATAACACGGTAAAAATTAGGGAAAGAAATTTTTAATTGTACCTCTGGTTGTTGATAAGTTTAATCCAAAAGTAAATAGGTATTTACGATTAAGGTTTTATGAGCCAAGTTTCATCTATTTTTGGTTTTGCCTTTTTAAAATCATTAGGTTGAAATCCATTCGTAAATACATATTAATGATTTCATAAATAGTTAGAAAGAGATTCAGTAAAATCGAGCAAGGAAAGATTTTTGATTATTAATTACGTTTATCTGAGCACATTATGTTTAAAAAATTAGAAATGTTTTGAAAAAATTAACAAAAGGAAATAATAGATGGATACAAACGCACATTTTGGACTTCATACTGTTAATCTCAATAGATAATCAATATCCGACACCTACAATCTATTGCAATGCCAACTTTAATGAGGTTCGTTGTGCTCATTCGTGAATTTGGATTGCTTCTAATGAAAATATATTTAGATGACAACGACAGTTTGTCTCTCAGGATTATTCGAAATACAGGATTTATCCATCAACGATTTATTTTAGAGAATATGTTGTACTCTGAATTTAAATAGTTGTTAAACTACCTTATCGAACTGATATTGATCATTTTAACAATGCATAGCACGAGAATTCAATAATTAATTATGCGTGTCTGGAAATTATGTAAATTATTCCTGTCTGGAATAAATTGTAAATTTTGTGATTGAACTCGATATTCACATTCCATGGCATCTACTTTGTCCAAATTATCTTTAAAAATTCAGTTTGAAAAACTATAATTCATGACATTCTACAATGTATTTTTAGTACCCTATTCTTAATCGTCTGAGATATTTTGTTAAACCTTGACAAAAAAAATTTCAGAATTTTTATCTCATAAAAAATTGATTTTTAAAGTTTAAGCTAACTTTTATGTTCTGCATTACTGTGAAGGAAACCTCTAATATGCTGCGGTTATTTCTAAAGCAAAATAAAATATATTTCTGTTATGAATTTGCATATTAATAAAACAAAATAAATATTCAGAAATGGTTAACAAAAAATTAAAAGAAATTTATTATCAAACTCAGTTCTTAAAGATGCGAATATTCAATCTAAAATGTTCTTTTGTAACTTATAATAATGCTCATGTATAACAATAATTTTTAATGGAAATTAATTTAAGTATATAATAACTACTATACCATTTTCTCGTATACAAAATGCTCTTTCGGTTTTAAAATGAAAAGGATTTAATTAATAACATGTATATGAAAAAAATAATTCAAATCCTACTTAGGTCAACAAAGAAAAGATTATTTTAATTGCTTTTTACTAAATAGTTATCAAAAATATTATCAAATATCAAAAAATTATTTATTTTTGGAAGAATTGTACTCGCTGTCTTCACCTTCAGGTAAAAAATACTAAAATCCTTGCGTTTTGCTGATTGAGTTACTGCCTGCTGATTTCAATTTGCATTACAAACTGCAAAAATTGTATTTAAAGTATTATATATTAATTAAATTAAATCAAATTAATGAATAAATATTTGGATAAAAGAACTGTATAAACATCAAGCATCATCCACTGCAAGTTTAAAAAAATGTACTTGAACTTGAGTGGATGAATTCAAAATATTTTATTAAAGATTAAAAATTTGAACAAGATATATAAATAAATATATATAAGGGAAGAGTTAACCAATAGTTGGAATTGAAAAAAGGTTTCCAAGGCAAATATTGATGCTTTCTTTTGATTATATCTAAAAAAAATTATAGAAGTAAGTCTCTTTCACGTGTGTTATTTTTAATGCAAACAAGAAATTCTGATATTTAATTAAAATTTATTTAACCTCAGGCACTATAATAGCCTTTTATCATGTTTAGCTTATACTTAAATATTCACCAATAACGAATGATGTTGAATTTTTTTTTGTAACTTCTTAGCAGATGTAACAAAAACGCGTGAGAGCAAACAATAAAGTTACAGAAATGTTTGCTTTTATTGTTGCCTTTTTGGGCTAAATTTAAGTTCAAAACTATCTTCCAAATACCATCTTAAAAAAAATTACCTTTTCATGAAAGTATCAGAACTTTTGTTGAATTGCATTTTTGAAAATGGTTTTCATTTAACCAAACCATCAAGGGAAAACACGAATACCTCTTTTTTCTATATACTTAACTATTTTTCTTCTGTTTTCTTTATTGTTATTTTCGTTTTCTTTCATTTACTTGTTTATTATTTAGGGAATTTTTAGAGTAAAATGCAATAAAACTAAATTTTGAACGAAAATCCCTTTGGAGATATTTTCGCATGAAATTGGAAAAAAAAGAGAAACTTGTACAAAAAATTCGTAAAATTAGAAAATTATTTAATATTTTTTATTTTGTTCTTGTTTCATTTTTCTCTTGAGCTTATTATTATGTTTTGAAAAACTCCATAAATACATCAGGAATAATAAAATTGAAAATAAATATTTTTATTATTTTTCTTTTAAGTTCATTAGCTGATTAGGAAAAATTCCTTAATCTAGTTGGAATAATATGAATGAAATCTTCATTTCAAAAAATTCTATTGACAAATTGAAACTATACAGAAATTCTTACATTTCTGGAAATGAGTTTTAGAAACTTAGCTAATTCATTTCAAATTTAAACTATTTATATAAAATTAATAAATAATTTGTATATTATCTTAATTATTCAAGAATATAAAGATAAAAGGAAAACGGTAGCATAATCATTTGAAAATTCAAAATCATAGGTATAGAACTCATGAACGCATGCGTAAAATTTCTTAAATGGATAATTTTACAAAACCTTGCAAATAAACTAATAAACTTTGAACTAAAAATAATATTAACTTAGTTGAAAAACTGGTTCATTTTCATACTATTTTCCAATTTCAATATAAAGAAGAAAGTAGGCTTGATAGTTTGAGTTATTTTGAATGCAAGAATGCTTAGATTGATTGTTAAGATGTACACTGAAGTGACAAAAGTCATGGGATGGCTGTTAATATCTGGGTTGGTCCTCCTTTTGCCCGGCGAAGTGCAACAACCCGACGTGTCATGGAGTCCACAAGTCGTTGGAAGTCCTCTGCAGGAATATTGAGCCATGCTGTCTGTATAGACGTCCATAATTGTGAAAGTGTGGATGGGGCAGGAGTTTGGGCACGAACTGACCTTTCTATGATGTCCCATAAATGCTCGATGGGATTCATATCGGACGATATAGGTGGCCAGATCATGCGCTGGAATTGTCCGGAATGTTCTTCAAACCAATCGCGAACAGTTCTGGCCCGGTGACATGGCGCATTGTCATCCATAAAAATCCCATCGTTGTGTGGGTACGTGAAGTCCATGAATGGCTGCAAGTGATCTGCAAGCAGCTGAACATAACCATTTCCAGTCAATGATCGGTTCAGTTGCACCATAGGACCGAGTCCATGCCATGTAAAAACAGCCCACACCATTATGCAGCCATCACCAGCTTGAACAGTGCCTTGCTGACAGTTTGGGTCCATGGCTTCGTGGGGTCTGCGCCACATTCGAACTCTACCATCAGCTCGTAACAACTGATATCGGGACTCATCTGAATACGCCACGGTTTTCCACTGGTCTAGAGACCAGTCGATATGCTCACGAGCCCAGGAAAGTCGCTGCAGGTGATGTCGTGCTGTAAGTAAAGGCACTCGAGTCGGTCTTCTGCTGTCATAGCCCAAGGAAGACAAACTTCGCCGCACAGTTCTATCGGACACGTCCCTCGTACGTCCCACATTGATTCCTGCAGTTATTTGACGAAGTGTTGCGTGTCTATTAACATTGACCATTCTACACAGACGTCGGCGGTCTCGGTCGTTAAGTGCAGGTGGTCGCCCACTGCGCTGTCTATGATGGGATGTGATGCCTGAAATTTCATACTCTCGGCACACTCTTGATACTGTGGATCTCGGAATGTTGAATTCACTAACGATATCCGCAATGGAATGCCCCTTGCGTCTAGCTCCAACTAACATTCCACGTTCAAAGTCTGTTAATTCTCGTCGTGCCGCCATAAATCACGAAAAACCTGTTCACATGAATAACTTGAACACAAATGGAAGCTCTGGAAAACGAACTGCGCATTTATACTTTTTCGCTGCGATACTACTGCAATCTGTATATTTGCATATTGCTATCCCATGACTTTTGTCACTTCAGTATATTTTGAATAATATGGAATATTTTACTTTAAAAATTAATACATTAACTGAGAATATTTTTTTCAATGTTTCACAAAACTACTGATTTAAAATTGCTTACTTTCTCGTATTATTTTGACAATAAGGATAAGAAAAGGTTATTTTAGGAGCTAAAAGAAGTTCTGCATCAATTTGAACAATTTTTTCCGCAAACGTTTTGAACTTTCAAATTACACCACATAATGGACCTCTCAATCACATTTATATGTAATAACCAAGAAATATTTGCATAGAATGAAGGAAGAAAAGTAGGATAATAAATTCACGATTTTATTACATTTTTTATTCTGTTTTTGTGACTCAGAATCAAATAAAAATTATAAGTAGGGATTTTATACATTATAGAAGAAAAAAAGCAATTCGTGCATTAATTCTATAATCAAAATAGAAGAGGTTAGCTCCTAATTATACCAATTTGCCATTAATAAATTAAAAGCAATATAGCAAAAATGTGAAAATAAAATTTTTTTTGCTACGCTCACTATTTGATACACTCACTTAAATATTAAAAAAATCATTTAGATTAAATTATTAAAAATTATATATGAATTTTCAGAAGCCTCTGTCTTAGTGAACAACAATTACCCAAATATTCTAAATTTAACTCTGGATCGTATGATCTTCCTTGTATAAAGTTTCAAATGATTCTCGTTTCAAGATTTGCATATGTAAAGGCATATATATATATATATACATATATATGTCCACCTAAAAGTTTTATCGAATAAAATTGTTATGACTTTATTTTTTTTTTCGTTAGATTGAAGCACTGAATTTTCTGAGTTATGTACTTAAATGCTTACAAAGTAATTATGAGAGAAAAATAATATAACAGGAACTCAAGGAGAAACTCGTGTTAAGATTGTTGCATTATAAATTAAAATCTTTGAGTAAACCTGTTATCAGTATATGGAAAATCTCCATTGAAGTAAAATAATATTTTATGCCTTAAAACACCAAAATAGGATTCTGAATGGAGAAAATGTGTACCTCTTAGTATGTATTCTTTACATCTCTCAAATTTAGATACTATAGTAAATATAAATGAAATGGAATAACGTGAAAAAATAGCGAATTTTAAACAGCGATAACCCGCCAAGTTTGGCATTCCTGTTTTTCCCCAGCTGGGATAGTGAAATTCCCAGAAAGAAAGAAATGAAAAAATTCAGTTTAACTTAAGATTTCGAAATGATTGGATAGGAATTCATTTTGATACGTGTTTTGTACGTAAACATATTCGATTAAGAAAGTTTATTTTCAACTGAAAAATCTGCCTTAATGTTTTTATAGTGTTAAACGTTACTATGTTTGGTCTTTGTCCTGAAAAATAAATGTTTCATACTAAATTCGTGTATTTTTATTCGTACCATTTTGACATGCTTAATTGGATGCAACTGAACCAATTTTCGAACTTGATGCATACATTCATTTCCTTCAAATACTTTCACATATGATATTCCATGAAAAATGTATGGCTAACTTGTAGCTTTAAAATATTTTGCTAATATTTATTTCCTAGACATCAGAAATTCAAATATTTTCTTAAATTATGCAAAATATCAGAGTTTTATCTAACAGCTAACTATTTCTTTAAAATCTAAAAAAAAATAATGTCGGAAATATTTTTAAAATTTTCAAGTATTAAAACTTTTTTTTAAGCAAGGCAAAGTGTTTTAAGACGTTGAATACGATAAACATTTTCGATTATTTTGAAAAAAATCCATTTCCAGTATTTTCTACAAACTTTGTGTTATCAAAGTTCTACTTTATTTTACCATTAAAATCAGGAAAATAAACGTGTATGCATCTGTCTCTCTGTAAGTACGTGGGTATCTGTTGATTCTTTAAACGGCTGAGTATTGATTGATGTATTTATAAATAAATAATATCAAATAAACATACTTAGACATATCTTCTTCAAATTTAAAAGAGTATTTTTCACTGCAGTTTCATTAATTCTCATTTAATGATTTATTAAAATTTCTCTTAAGTTGTGCACAATTTGCTTCTGTACATATTTTTCTTCATTTTTATTTCTACAAATAATTTGTGGTGCATTTTTTCGTTTTCTTGAAAGTCACAGATTGAAAATTTTGTTTTATCTCATCATTTTTTGATGTTGGGAAAGTTTTCCTTTTGAATTTTATTTCATTAAAATAAAATTCAAAGGAATAATTTACCTGTTGTTTTATTTTATTAAAAAAAAATTTAAGAAATGAAGAAGGACCTGAGGAGGTAATTTTTGCAATTATTTGAATTAAAAACTTAAAAAGTTAAAACTAAACAGTGAAATCTTTCAAATGCATTCCAAAAAATTGTAAATAGTAGAGAAAGACTTTACTGGGGAAATTTCACTGTTATCGGAATAAAGAAGTGGAATCAGGAATTAAACTTAACAGATTCTACTAAGTGCTATCAATTTTTAAATAATAAAGTCTTATGTGAGTTTTAGAAAATTTTATTTTGTTTGCAAAAGAGTCGTATCTTCAGTTGTTTTATTTTATTTATAAAATGAAAAAAACAGAATATTTGGAAATACATATTTATCCACACCTTTATACAATATATATCCAACAACTTTCCCACTATCTCCTAGACAGATGACAAAGAATATACCAAATATTTATAATAGTTACAAGTTTAAAAACATATTGGAAGTTGTATAAAAAAGCGTACGTGTATCTTTAGCCGTAGACTAAGAAACAGTGAGCTTATACTTTATTCTTTAGTAGAAGCTATTTAGGGCTTTTACTCTCCAAGAAAAAGGTAACAAGAAGATTTTCTTTCAACTTCAAACTGAATCACCAAAAGAATTCACTTCAAATGATAAGTGTTTGCTCCACACGCAATAATTGTTTTCTTTTTCATTTTTCATTAATTTTCTTATTCATTTTCTCTGCTTGAACTGGACCTCCTTTTCTTGTGTGGGATAACTTTATTGGGTGGAGCAACTGAATTGTTGAGACCAGACCACGCTTTGCACAAGATAATAGTAGCTAAGGAATACTATGTTATTTTTTATGCTATTATTAATACATATATTATGTATTCCCTAAAGTACTGTATTTAATAAGTTATAATACATCTGTTATGTGTTTTTTTTCATTATTAAAAATATTTCCTAAAAATTTATTTTTTGTTTTAGAATCAATTAAATAAAAACTTTGATTAGCTCTATTTTTAAAAAAATAATCACGCCATTTCTTAAAATGAATTGTTTATCCTGAAACAAAATTTACAATAAATCTAGTTTAATTTAGAAAAAAGTGCAATTTTTCATTAAATTTCTACAAAATTATTAGTGCATAAATAATTGAAGAAATTAATTTTCGTAAACAGAATAATTTTGAAATTTCAATTTAATTCTGCTAATATTTCAAAAACCCATTAGTTCAATTGAGAGGATTTAATTAGGTTTACAAGAATCCAATTTTCAAGCAAAATTCATTTCTATGGAGCATTTTTTTTAATCTTACCTTCACTTTTATAGTATCCTATTTCATAATAGTAGAAAGTATATCTTTGGTTGTTCATGAGATATTCCAAGTTTACTTTGATACAAGAAACTGAAATGAGAATGAGTGTCTGAGTCTCGAATTCACGTAAATGCAACCTGTGCACAGGCTTGCAGGTTGCATAAATTGTACTCTATTGCACACTTTGAATGGTTATTTGATTAATTGAATGGGCATATCCAACGCTTCTAGGTACTTCAAACATTGGAACTAACCTTTACTTAAGAAACTATGTCTGTTTCTACCTTCTGCGGAAACAGATTTGTATCTTTTTTTCTAATGAACTTGGAACATATAGCCAACATAGTTCATTAAATTTCGGTTAACCTAAGTTATTTAACAGTTAACATTTCAATATGTCCTTCTAAGTACGATATTATTATGCAGAAAATATTTAAAAAATATCGGTTTTGTAAAACAGCTTAAATAATGAAGTCTATCTGAGAAGGATAACGAGTAATAACGAACTGGTTAGTAATAACGAACAGATTGAAATTCTGGTTAATAATAACAAACAGATTGAAATTCTGGTTAGTAATTAAATTATTTAATTATTTTTTAAATTTTATGGGATTCAAATTTGAGTTCCTCAAATCTAATTTTATTTATTTAGTTCACTGCCATTTATAGTAATGATTTTTTTGTATATGAAAAAAATACTTTAATAGTATATATATAAGTTGATTCCAAGTGTTAAAACCAATTGAGAATTTTCATCGGCTCAACTGTGTTCAACGACAAATAATAAACCTGGTTAATATACAATAAATTTTTTTATTGAATATGAATGAAAATTTATCAACTCTTATAAAATTTATTACTTTATAAATCTAAAACGTATATGACATTTGATATAAACCTGCCTATTAAACCGAAACCATCGCACACTAAAAATAATACATTAGAAGTTTAACAAGTATAAACTATTTAAAATATATTACCTTTAAATCTCACTTCTAAAATTTTCAAATTTCCGAAACTATTTTCTGAATTTTCTCAAATTAAATTGAAACTTTTTCGGAGAAAAATCTCCATCAAGTTTTAATTCAATCCTATAATGGATCCAGTAACAAAAATGACAGCTAATTTCAGCCTTTTAGTGGAGCAACTTCGCAGCAGTATTGATCCTTTGATAAAGGGGATTTAGGGCTTTTATCCTTTGAGCTAAATGTGCAAGGGCAACTTTCTTTCAATGCCGAATTGAATTATCCGCAGAATTCGCTCTTTATGCAAGTATGCTCTTCTGCAACCACACTGTACTTCATTCTTTTCCACCGAAATAACTCGATTAGTTTAAGCAAGCAAATTATCGGACGGTGAAAAGATATTCACCTTGAAGAATGGTTATTACATCATTTGTGGCCTTGATACTTCAAAGAAAATTTTCTCCATTAAATCTGCCTTATAATACAATATCTGATTATAATAAATGTTGTTTCAAAAACGTGTATTTAAAAATGCTGTTTCAGAAAACGACTATTTAAAAAATTAGTTTCCTATTATTGTAAAGTGTCTGAAAATAATTAACTGTTTAATTAACTGTTATTTTAAACACATGTTATACATCAGAAAATAAAAATTGTCGCTTACCTCCAATTTCTGAAATTTCAGTCCCTTGCTGAAATTCCATTCACAAAAACTGCATTGAAAAGCTTCATTAAAATAAATATGTAGTCACATAGATGTAATAATATAATCATTTATCGAAATCTCAGTTAATTGACAAAAAATATTTAGTTTTTAGTTATTTTCCTTCGTAGTAAGCATTTATACATACAGAAGTGAATATCAAGGAATGACATAAGTTAGTTATTAGTTTTTTAGTTATAATGTATTAACGCCCAGTTTCAAAGCAACACTAGGGTTACTTTGAGAAAGACCTCGTAATTTGGAACAGCGGTCAGGTGACGAGTGCGATACCTGAGTTGGCATTCCCTTTTTCCACCAGCCGGAAGACATGTGATCCGGACCGATTTAATATGCACCCAATAAGCTTACACGACGATTCTTCTGTGAAATCGGATCAAGAACCTGAAAATCATCTGGTTTTGAAGCCGAAACTTTACCACCAGGCCACCGCGATTAAAAAAGAATGAAAATATAATAACTAAGATGCTGGGAGTAAGTCACTTGCATGCATTTTTTCTATCCGTTGCACCAACATAAATTGTATCATATCTTTCAAATATATTACTGGAATTCAAAAAAAATGTTCCTTTTTTGGAAAAAGCATTTATATTGGCTGGAGATTCATAGACTTGGTATCACATATATATATATATACCATTAAAACTATTTTTTTTAAAATCTGATTTAATATAAAAGTGAAAAATTAATCCAAAATATGATTTTTCCAATTTTTTTGAGTGTAGATTTTTTATTTATTTTCATTTATTTATTAACGAAGTTGTAATTTGTGCAAGATAAATCAAGTTTTAATCATAAGTTAACATTAAACTAATTTTATATTAGTTTTTTAAACAGTAAATTGAGCATCCAATTTCTTAAATTCAACATTAACTTTTTCTTGGAATCTCTTCTATCGAAACCAAATGCCACACTCTCATTTTTTGTTTTGTTTTATACTCATAAACGATTGAACGAAAAGAGTAAGGATAGTTCATAAAATATCGAACCAAAAATACAATCATTCATACAGCATAGCATATAAATCTGAAGCATATAAATACAGTCGCAGTTAATAAACTTGCTCTACTAAAAATAGCTCAATTTTTTAAAAAAATTCTAAACCTGATTCCTCAGAAGAACCGACATGAAGGTGTATTTCGTGCAATTTAATAAAATGGTGTCCAGTGGCTTCCTTAGAAGAAGTTGGTCATTCAGTTCTTGTTCTATAATTTAACCAAGCACAGCTCAAAATTACGAGATCAGTCTTAAAATTTACATAGTTTCGAAATACTTTAAAATACTATTGAATAATAAATATATTTTACTTTTTTGTTTAGTTATAAGAGAATTAACCATAAAACCCACTTTGATTATTGACGATTTTGCTACTTTGTCACTCTGGTTATATAATAGGAATCCAGTAATAAAACATCTCAAAGAAAGAACACAAGTAAAGAACTACCATGCCTGAAACAGGGGATCGAATCTGGGAAGTCCTAATCACTGGTATAAGCCCTACCTATAGGCCAGGAAGTCGGCCAGAGAAGATGGTGTCACAGTTTTGTTTTACGCTCTTTTTTCATCCTTCCATTCGTTTCTATGGAACTAATTTAAACGTATCACAATTTTCTCTCTGTGAAGTATTCCCATATTTCACATACGTACTACGCTATATTTGGATATTATAACTGGATTATTTTAGATTCTAAATAATTATTGAAAAAATAATCAAATAAAAAAGTAATTCTTAAATTATTTACTTACACTAATCTCCAATTAGATTATTTGTTTCATTTCTTATGATAATTTTTATACAAGTTTATGGGATATTTCAGCTCTTAAATACTTCGTTTCTTTACAAAAAAGAAAGAGAGATAAGATTTTCCAGTTTATCTCTTAAAATCCCTTTTTACATGGTTTTTAAATAAGTACAGATATTTCTTTCATTGGAAGAGGAAGATTCTGACCTTATCTTTTTTTGCATAAAAAGTTTGCTTTTGATGAACCAATTTCAATTCGCAGTACAGAAATACCTTGAGTGCAAATCTTGATTCCTACTGTTGCTCTCTCCCTGAACACAAAAACACTTTTTTGTTCCAAAATAAACAAAAATATGGTGAACAAATCACAAAGCAAATCCTAAAAATTCAGCATAAGATGTTCACTTTTATACCTTCTTTTGAAGTATCTTTACCAAGAAATCCATTTCTGCGACAAAATGGAAATAAAAAGAAAAATGATGTTCCTTGTTTCTATGTCTGCCAGCTCATTTGTCTTCCATCCATACTTTTAGGCTCGACTATTGAAACAAAATTCCTCCTATTTGCCTTTCACATCATTATTAAAAATTCATAACTCACTGAAATTCAGGAACAAGCAGCTGACAATTTTAGTGATTGTGTTGAATATGCTTAATGCTCAGACTTCTAAATCAGAATAATCTGGAAAGACAACACATTAATGATATTTATAAAAACTTCTAAAATTAATTATCACCTTATAAGATTTATATTTAAAATTAATTATCATTATATACTGAAATGACAAGTAGTAATCATTAAATTTTGCCTAGTTTTTAAAATTATAAAGAATGTCTAATTTGGAGGAGACGTAAGTGAAGTATTCATCGAAAATAGCTTTTATTCAGTAATTTTTTTATATTTATGTTTTTTTATTTATTATCTGAATGTATGTAGAAAATGAGATTAGATTTCTTTGAAATAAAATACATTTGTAACTTTAAAAATTTCCAATCACATTTTAAAATTCTATGTTAAATAAATAAAACGAAGAAATTTGTAATAATTATCATCTAGTTTTCAAACTTCTATTGAAAATCTCTCTATAGGAAATAATTTCGTTTAATCGTGGATGTTGTTTTAAAACAACAATTCATTCATAATACTCATAGCTAAAGCATTTAAAATGCGAATAATTTATAGAAC
>JAPMOQ010051293.1:591983-615594 GCA_026543055.1 Argiope trifasciata
ATAACCACACAAATAAATATAGTGTTCAAGTTCTTAATAAATAACAGACACTCTCGCACTTTGACTAAGAATACCACCATCAAAATAGAAGGGCTAAATAAGGCGCAATATTATTTGGCAGACTTTTTTCAGATTTGTTCCTGTATACGCGATAAGCGATGAAAAATTTTCTATCGAGTTTCTGTTCCAAAATATCTCCCATTTCTTATTTTTCATCTCGTTACATGTTGGTCTAAGTATATCTAGAAAGTAGTACAATGAATTATGCTTTCAAAAAACGCAGAATCAATGGAAAAATCGAATTCTTGCAGAGAATGAAGAATAACTCTAAAAAAATCGATACAATCTAACATATACCGCAGAAGAAAAATCAACTAAGAAAAATGGATACTTATCGAAGCTGAAATAAATAATGCATGATTTTTATTTCTTTACTTATTTCTTTTCTATTCTACGTTATAAGACTAAAGACAGTAATTTTTTAAAGAAATTATTGTACATTTTCAACGAACAATGCTCTTCAAATTTCTGTACTGATAAAATCTGTGATTATAATTTTGTAAATTCATTTTAAGGGCAAAGAATAGGACTAAATGAAACATAATTAGAAAACAAAAAACAGCATTTGATACCTTTTCATTCATACTTCTACTGTTATCATTTTATTTTTACTAGGATATTGTGTTTTTGATTATGACCGATCTCCAAAGCAGATTGGTTTCTGACGAGTAATGAAATATATAACCGAGGAAAAAATATTTTTTAATATATATAAAATATATGATTTTTAGGATACTTTTGACAACATGCCATGAATAAATTGACAAATAAATCTGTGCCTTGATCACACTACAGGGTCTAATGTAAATATGCTAAATTCATTCCAAATATTAATATTTCATAAATATTGTACGTTAATACCATGTAAGGTATTTACAAGGATATCATCAGTATAAGAGAGTATGCGAAATAGTTTATGGCAAACGACTTCTACTGATTTATGCTATGTGTTGGAAAAACTCTATTTATTTAAAACCTTAAGTTAAATTTTCATATATATTCAGGAAATATTTTTTGTGATCTTTTGTTTGTATGACCATTCCACTGCAGTTTTCAGGCACATCAGTTTTTTAATCCACTGAACAGAATATATGGACTTACTGTCGCTATAAAATTGCTTTCAATTTTGTATATTGCACTTATGTCATTAGAAAAAAATGTCAGAAGAAACAGAACTAAAATTGTCTGAAATTATTAACAGGAAAGTGTATGCTGGGTGTACCTCATATTTCTTACTGTTGAGTCAATTGTAGGAAAACTTTTTTAAAACCTAAGAGTCAATGAGGTTTCACAGAGAAAATATTAGGCTTCAATAGAAAACATTTGTTGAACAACATCAACGTCTCCCCTCCCCCTTATTTTACTTATGAAGTATTCAACTTTAAAATAAATAAAAGGAAATATTAAAGTGATGACACTATGTTGAAGTGAAATCTGCTTAATTACTCTTAGTATGAATGTTAAATAATTAGTATTCGCTGAAAATGATTGATAATAGAACAGTAAATAAATTTCTATATGCTGAAACGATAATTCGCTTGTTTTGAAATATATTAAAAAATACTTATACTTATAATATAAAAAATACTTTTGCATCAATTAATATTCTTTATAAAGGGATTTAGATGCTTGTTTTCGTATTGAAGATAAGAAAGTTAGAAAAATTACAAAGAATTTGTTTAATTATAGCTACAGTGGAATATTTTCTACAATATTCTCGCATGCTACACTCTATGTTTGAAAAATATTAAAAATACATATACTTTGTTTATCAAGACTCTAAACTGAATTCCACATATTTAGCAGATATTTTCTTATAATGTTCTTTTGATTTTTTGTGTTCCAAATTCATTTTTCAGTTCCAATTTATTTCTAAATGGCTATGAAGAATAAAAAATGTAATTGTAGACAAAAAAAATAATTGTGACTTTAAAAAAGCTAATAATTACTGTATTAAAAATTAATTTTGTAATTAATAATCAGAATATAGATTAATGCAAATGCAATATTTTATTTGTTTTTAAGAAGAATTTACTGGATCGTGTAGGAATGTTTCGATTTCTTGTAAAGTAAACATTCATCGAATTACTTAAATTTTAATTTAATTTTAGCTTAAAATAACATCTATAAGGGATTCTAAATGACGTCTGACGTCTAAATGACGTCCTACTTAAAATAACATCTATAAGAGATACTAAATGAAATCTGATTTTTATATGGCTTTGATTAGAAGGTTACATATCAACCAATTCGCAATCTAAGGGCTTTCATACTACAAAATATTTTAGAATGTTGAGAAATTGAAGACAGATTAAAAGTGCTCTGTAAAGATTTGTATGGCTATGTTTGGTTGTATTGAGTATTTAGATTCCCTGACCCTATATCAAAGTTAACAACTCATTTGAAGTATAAATTTCTTTATCCAATTGGCACAAGATATTGTATATAAATTTGAATGTATAGTGCATAACTATTAGGTGATACTTTGCACTAATGTTGAGAAAATATTCCCATGTTTAGAATGCAACATGAAACAAAACAAAAGTAATATAATCAATCAGAATACATAAAACTAATATATAAATAACATGAAAATAATATGACTAATAACCTGTTATTATTATGTAATATATGACATCATAACACCATGCATAAAATTTTTGCCTCAATTAACTGCTATTAAAAGACATAATGCAAAGACTTGATATTTAATACCTTCATGAGATACCAATCTGATAAATGCTCTTAAAATAACAATAGCCACTTAACATATATTTTACGATACCATTAGGAGCAACTGTCTCAGGAAAATGAATAATCCTAGACTAAACAATTCATCGATTGACATTAAACAACGAATGGTCGACACTGACAAAGCACATTATCAACAACAGCAGCGACTGGACTATCTACAGAAACAATTTATCCCTAATGATGGGGAATTCTAATCTTTATCTTTGTCTTAGTTATCAAATTTACGTCCTTTGAGATAATTATTGACAGATGCCTTTGTAAACACAGTAGGGCGTTGGTGACTTAAATTGGTTAAAAGGAATATGAAATTTCATTTAGAAAACTCGCTTCAAAGTTTGTGATATAAGTTCTGAGTACTTTTAACTTATGTAAGAAAGACACATATAAGGGTGCTTTACATACCAAGATATTTTAATTGCAAAAAAGAAAGAAACAAACACGCTATCTTTAATTAAAATCCGCCATAATTATTTCACAAAATGCAGCTGCTAAAAAATTTATTTTA
Source organism: Argiope trifasciata (assembly GCA_026543055.1). Lineage (NCBI taxonomy): Eukaryota > Metazoa > Arthropoda > Arachnida > Araneae > Araneidae > Argiope > Argiope trifasciata. The sequence continues at coordinate 595,303 of JAPMOQ010051293.1, forward strand.
TTTTTTTTTTGTTTAAACTCAAATTAAATTATTAGAAATAACCTTTTTGCGGATGTCTCTCTAAAATTTTAAAACATAAATCTTATGATAATTAGTTTTTTAACTTCTGAACACAAGCTCTATTAATCGTTTGACGGCTAATTTTTCCGAAATCAATTTTTAAACTATCAATGCATTCATCGCATAAAGAGAAAAGAATATAAAAACAGCAATACATATTTTTGTTTATCTTATCCTAAAGTATTAAAATTGGTACTCATAAAAGTAGAAAGAGTTTCTTCAAGCTAAAGAGATCTTTCATAAAAAGAATTTTATTATAGTAAAAATAATTCACTCACTTGTCTAAATGCATTTTTTAAAATTTTGGTAAAATGAAAGGCTTTAAAGATTTATCTCACTAACTATTTTCTAAAAATATGTGACTCTTTCAATACAATGGGAAAACAAAATGTTTTAGTATTTGAGCAATTTTGACAGCTGACGGTGTTTTTTAAAGATTTGTTCAAATTAATATTATGCAGTGGTAACATGTATACAATGAAATATACGCAGTGGTTAATATATGTACAAAGAAATATAAATTAACAAATGCAAGTGTATAATTCTACTTAAAAGTCCGGTATCAAATTTGAAACTCAGAAAAATTAAATGTTAATTGAAGTCTGCTTTTTCATTCATCCAAATAAAAACTTTTATACTTTTGAAAAATCAAATAAACAATAAAAAGTCTAACTGTTGAGCTAACCCAACCTTACGGTAAAAAGGATTTTTGAAGACTATATTTACAGTCCAGGAAATTATTTTGAGAAAGGAGTAAAAAAAAAACTCCTTCGACCTATGAGTTCTCACTATCTATGAGCAGAGAATAAACATTATTTTGTAGAAAAATGTAGAGAGCATACTCTAAAGACGCATAATTTTTCTACATTTTTGAAATGCTTTGAATCATATAAACATTATTTTGTAGAAAAATGCAGAAAGCATACTCTAAAGACGCATAATTTTCCTACAATTTTGAAATGCTTTGAATCATATCATAAAAGTTTTCCAAAAAAATTTCTTTTTGATTAAAAAGAATTAAATTTATAGATAATTTGAAACACAGTTTGAATTGTTACTAAAGATATGTAAAGGATAAAATAATAAATAAAGCTCTGGAACACCACATTGCTGATATTTTTCACCTGCACACATTTTCCCTCGTTAAGAATGCATGAGTTTTACATATTGGGTACGTACACCTATTGATGAGGATGTCGTTTGTTTTGTATAAAGGAAAGATGGGTGCAATGACTAATGAGGATAAAGCAACCCTGAATACTCGAGTATAGAAAGATTTCTATTTAGTATGAAGATGCACTCATTTTCACAACCTCTTTTATCAAATGGGAGCTTCTCACAGACATAACACAGGAGAAAGAAAAATCGTATCAGAATCAAGACTCGCACCATAGATCACGGTTAAGACGCACTATCCTTAAGGTATTGAGCACCTTAACTAGATATTAGTTCTATTCTTTTACAAAAAAGAATTTTTTGTGGAGGAAGAAAAGTAGAAGCTATTCGTACCTATTATTAAGTAACCACTTTGCATATGTCTAGATTTATTGCGTTGTAGATAGCAATATATATATATATAAATATTTCAAATATTTTACATTAATTATAGTACCTGCTATAAATATTAAAAATTGACAGACCTTTGAGTTTATATTTGCTATAAAATGAGTGCTTTGATTTGTTATGACTGATTTTCTCTAAATTAGAAAGGTATGGTAGCTAGGATAAGTTTATCTTAGAAGTTATGAATATTACCGATTTCGGATAAGATCATTCTTCGCATTCTTTGATAACTGAGTAAAAATTATTGCCATAAATTCCATGAAATTCAATCACAGTGATAATGATCTAACACAAAAAATTTGAAAAAAAAAAAGGAAATAATTCTGTGTTCCAATGATGAATATTTCAAGGTCATGTTTATGTATTTGGAAATAACTCAAAAAACATTACTTCCTGCTTTTTTCTTAAAAAATGATGCTTATAGTGATTTAAGCAAAAAAAAAAAAAAAAAAAAACATATAAGCATAAAAAGTTTTCTCAAATTTTTGTGCATACTTGTGGAATTCAAATTGTTCAGTTGTGAGGCTGTCAGAAAACTGATAGGATAAATATATCTCAATATGTAGTTTTCTTTTAAGAAATAAGGATTTTATAGTAATGACATTGTAAGTATTGTAATAGTTAAGATGATTTAATACAGTATACTTTTTTGTTTCATCTTGTTATGAAGGGCTGCTATTATATCAGAACAGTTTTGCTTAATTTTTTAAATAAAATTATTCTCATAAGATTGAACTGAAAAATAAGAAAACTTTAATGTGTCCTTCAAAACTTTTAGAAAATATGTTAGCTAATCCATAAATAACATGCTTCTATTATCTTAAATTATGTTAAAAATCTTTATTTTTCCCGAAGGTAAAATCACTGACGACAAGGCATTTGAAAATATATCCAGGACCATCGGAGCATTTAAGCAAAAACCCTTTTATTCCGATCCACCGCTTCTTTGTTCATCCTCTGTGCACACAAACCAAATAACTCACCTTGAAGGGATTGCGACCAAACATTTTCTCTCCTTTTACGATCTTGCCGGATAGAAAGGATTTGAAAGAAAAGTGGAACGAGTTCCTACTGCCGATGATCCGTTCACGAAACTCGGAAAATTCACTCAGAAGGGTATAATATGATTTGACATCGGTATTTCGCGGTGATCTCAAGATATTTATTTAAAAGAAAAAAAAAAGACAGTATTTTTGTTGCTTTTGAGTTTGAGAAATATTTGATTTCTTCATTGGGAAAATAAATTCTGTTTATTACTACATGTCTTGAGGCTTTAGCAAAGTGGTGTTAGGAAAGAATAAGTAGAATTCAAACTCAATGCCAAAATCATTTAATAAAAGCTTATTGTAATAAAAAATATTCTTTTATTGATTTTTTTATAATTCTTGATAAAAATGAAAGATATGAAATATATAGGGTCTATATAAAAAATAAAGGGCAGCATTTTTTTTTCATTTAAAAAATAGTAAAGAACTAAAATCACTTCAATTTGTATCACAATTTGTACTTAATTATCACTTCAATCGCTATTGTTTTGAAATCGAAGCGTGTGAAGTTGTCATCAAGTGAAAAATAACTTTTGAACTTCTTTTACTGAGATGTTTTCAAGTCTTTTCTATATCTTTAAGACATCTACATTTATTTCAATGTATAAATAATACAAAAAAAATTCTATTTAAGATTTATTTCACTTCAGTTACGAAAATTGAACAAATCGTCCAAAGTAATTAAGGTTAGTTACTCGTTTCTTATTTTTTACTCCAAGAAAAGTTTCAGAGAGCAAATTAGGTAATTAATTTAACTGTTTCGAATAATGGACTCTGTGATTCAGTTGATAGTCAAAGGAAAGCATTAACGAGCAAAACAATTAAACTGAATGCTTCGCGTTACAATTCCTAACAAATCGAAAAATTCTGAAAAGCAGAATATTACCACCATTATGATAGTTGAAAGGGCCTATTACATGAAATGAGAACATTTAAGAATTTCGTGCTAAATTTTAAGCTACGAAAATTAAGTACTTATAGATTAAATTCTTACTTTTGTTCACTCTGTTGAATTTATAGGCATGGAAGTCCAAAATTATGATCGAGAAAAAATAATTCCAAATGTCATTTTTTCCACTTTAACGTGTGTTGCTTTCTGGTGACGCTTATTTCAGATATACTTTAGTCCCTTTTTGTCATGAGAAATTATTCATGTATCTATCTCATTACAAAGAAAAGAATTTCAGAGATTATTTTTCCCTATTACGTATGTCGATTTTTAGTGGCGATTATTTAAGATAATCTTTCGTCTCTTTTGGACGAGAAAAAGGATTCATTTATCTCATTTATCTCATTTTAGACAAAATAATTTAAGAGAATATTTTTTTACGTAAAAACACATGTCATTTATTTTATGTATTCTTTAATCTCTTTTAGACTTGGAAAATGATTCATTTATAAAATTTTAAAGAAAAAATTTTCAGTGGTCTCTTTTTTTTTTCTAACGAATATCGCATTCTAGGGACAATTATTTTCCGATATGCCTTTGGAGGCGAAAAAGGATTAATTTATTACATTTTAGAGAAAACAATTTCAGATTAATTTTTTCGTATGACTCTCTCACTAGGGGCAATTATTTTAGAATTTTTTTCGATTTTAAAAAGGATTTGATTATCTCATTTTTGATAAAATAATTTCAGATTATATTTTTTATAATGAGCGTTGCTCTCTAGATGTAATTATTTTAAACATACTTTCGTCCTTTAGAGATGTAAAAAAGGACTAATTTATGTACTGTTAAGTGATACAGTACAGTTATCGACAGCAGTAATATATAAATATGTTACTTCTTTTCAGATTTTGTAGACTTTTTAAATAATTCGGCGTCATTTGTAATCATATAACGTTGCAAATTTTTATTACATATTAACTAGTATACAGATTTTAAATATTTTTTTCTTAAATTTAGTACATTGTTTCGAATTAATATCTTCCAATTCATATTTTTTTTCGTAAAACAATTACTTATAATATTCAATTATAATGAAAACCGTAATTATTATTACATTTTTAGAGTCGGTTTAAATAAATTGATCTTCTATGGCCTATATTCATTTTCTAAAGAAAATGACATTTTATTTAGATACTAAATAACAAATAATATTTTTATCGAGTATATAGCCGTATTATTAGATAGAAAATTTGTTTTTATTTGCTGTATACAAAATAGGCGTAATTATTTTGTATATAGCATTTTTTGTTTCATTTTTTGTCTAATATGCATAATATATTCTCTCGTACACTTTGCGAAATCATAATAGGAAAATAATATTCCTCTCCCTTGAATTCCAGACTTGAAACAAGCAAAGTAACCATGATAAAAGTGGAAGCATTACATCTCAAAAAGCAAGCAAACGCTGTTTTGAATTACAGATTTCATCCGATTAATTCTGTCTTGACAAGCATCCATTTTTATTTTTCTACACATCATTCAAGGAACATGTTAATTATAAATTCACTACTCTCATGTTACTTCGTTCGTCCATCATGCTTGTTCAAGGCTTCTGTAAGGTACTTTTGAAAGGCGACGGAAAGTTAAATGTAGTTTAATTTAGAAAAATATGCGCGTTGCTTTTTTAATATTTTACAACAATATACAATTATATTCCTAGGTTGAAAAGGCCAAATTTGCATTCAAGTATGTTTTTGATAATAAAATAAAACTGTAATGGAAGAAAAAATATTGAAGATATGGAAAATTGTTAGAAGAAAAATATAAATTTTTATAACTTTTTTTACTCGAAATTGAATACTATATTCTTTATTATCTTAGAAATAAAATGTTTGTTAATACTCACTCAAAGTTTAATAACCTTCCTTCGTCTAATATTTAAAAGAAAATTTTTGAATTTCAGAGCTATAAACATTCAATATTTTATAATATCCTACAAATATAATTGTTTTTATAAAGTACATTTTATTTAATGTATATACAAAATAACAGAAAAACATTAAAAATTTATATTTGGAAGCATTTTAAAAATATATATATCCCAGAACAGAAAGAAATCTTATACCCTGGTATACTTAAAATTGCTTCACTGAACGTTTCATGGGCATGTTACGGGAATTTAATTAAATACCAGAATATTTACAAAATATTAACAAAAATAATTTCAGATTTTACTAACATCAATGAAATGATAATATAAAACCGTTTACGATGATTTTCTACTTTAAAATATTATAAAAATTATCTCGAGTAATAATGCTCAGAAATATATGAAAAAATATATACGTGTAGGAAAAAAAACAGGAATTATGTGATCATTACACTTGTTATCATAATATCGTAGAAGATGATGGTATTAAAAAAAGAATCTATCTAATTTAGTTAAGGGTGACAATGAAAGTAATTAGTGAAGTGAACGTTTATGAATGCAAGTGAATTTTTGGGCACATTTGCCTCTTAGTCATTGCAAATTTTATCAATGAGAAAAAAATTTTATCTTCAGATTTCATTGAATCTTCTTTTTTTTTCCTTCAAAACTCATATTTGCATTTGCATGATTTATTTGATAACAAAATGAATTTCTAAAATAATAACTTTTTTATACAAAAACTCACTTTATTAAGAGAGTTTCAAGGAAAAAATAAGGTAAAAATAAGTTGTACAGTTGAAACGCAGGTACTGTATCATGATGGGTTGGCTTATAAATTATTATGCCCAAAGCGATTGAAGTTCTAAAATAAACTGGTAAAAATTCAAGTTGAAATTGGATGTTTCCAGTTGGTAAGTTTATTTTATCATAAAATGTTTTTCAGAATCATATTTATAGGTTTAAATTAAATCTGAAATGAAAGCATATAATCAAACCTTACTTGCAATGACCTTCATAAGAACTCATTTTCTTTTTTATCAAAAATTCTTCTAACTTTTTTGGAAACAAAAAAAAAAATTATTTACTAAATCTATGATTGCTTTTGTTTGTAAGTATTTATAAAATTCAATATACAAATGATGAGTTGATTCTAAATAAAATTACATTTTCTTTTCATTGCTTTTTTCTGAATCACTATATGGCAGAAAATGTCGTCTTGCCTTGGAGGAAGGAATATCAGCTTTAAAAGAAATAAGAATCAAGAAAGACTTTAACTTTGAATGGGTTAAAATTTCTGTTTTAGTCATTTCGTACCAGAGAAGTGATTATATATAACAGAAAGATTTTATTTCAACTGTGTACGTTTCTTCAGGCATATTCATCAATTTTGCAATATCGAATTATTCTCTTGTATATAAGTAACAATTTAAAATTAGTTGTTTTTCTTTTATTTTTACTTCTTCTAAAATAAAATTCTTGCAAATAAAGAGGAACGTGAGAGATGTGTTGAAACGAATAATAAAATTGAATGAATGCAACTACCTCAAGTGTACTTATACAATAAATTTTCAGACTTAAAAATTTTAAATTTGAGTATATTTAAAGGTTTCCAGATTTCTTTAATTCAGTTTAGCAGTTTTCTTTAAAAAATTAAATTAGATAACCATTTAAAACTTCCTGAAACAATGAAACAGCCTTGAAATGATCCATAGCATTCCGCACTTTTACAGAATAAGGTATTTAGCCCCATTTGAGGCCTAAATTAGCTCTCTAAAGAAAGAAAGTAGATTCCAGTTAAAGCAATATTTACTTTAATTAATAAAGAAAGTTTTTGTTAAATCTTTCTGCATATCTTCGATCAAAGTAACAACAAAGCAAGCGGAAAGTTTGCAGATACATTTTAATTAGCGGAGGATCTATCGAGTAAAGGAAAGAATGCTAGAAAAGAGAAGAAAAGTAATAGAATTCTCATTTTTTAATTTTTCCATGACGTTCTCCTTTTATTTTTATGAATATGGACTCAATGTATTAATTATGTTTTAACAGGTTATAATAATAGAATTCAGCAAAAGATGAAAAAAAATTATCTTTCGTTTGAAGAAGTAATGAATATCTTTCGTAATGGCAAATGAAAGAGTTATTAAAAAATTATTTATACAGCTGAAATTCTTGTATTAATATGGTTAGGACAAAGTACGTGCCTTGAAAAAAAATCGATGAACTACTTTCTTGTACTTCCGTTTACTTGCAAGAAATGAATAAATTTTTATCCCGTAACCGTAAATTATAATATATTCTTTTAACTTATTATTACACTGATTGGCTTTAAATTACTCAGCCTCCTTTGTATACTTGAGATACATGTGTATACATGCTTTTGTTTATTAATTTCTTACTTATCAGCTAAACATTAAGTTACTACTGTTGCCATCAGTTTAAAGTTAAGTTGACATAAATTCATTTCTTTTTTTAGTAAACATTGCAGAATGGGATACTGTAAAATAAATAAATACTACTAACCCTTAGAGTATAATTTTAATTTTTTCTTATACATTATTTTTTTACATGTAAAGGTGAGTTAAATTGGGCTTAACATTGCTGAGTATAATTCAAATTAATTAATAATTTAAGCAAACGTAAAAAGATAAATAATGTTAACAACATAAAAACTAACATTGTTAAACCGCGAATGTTAGTGTTTCCTATTAAAGAAAAAAAAAATGATAAGGAAAATTTTATGTAGTCAGCTAACAAAAATAACGTTTAGAACGGTTGTTTAAACACTAGAGCTTATAATACGATTAAAAACGTTTGAACAAGTTGAATGATTTTATTGAACACATTAGAAACAACATAAAAATATTGCTGAATATGAATAATAGAAGATATTTCTGTATTGATTGAATTTGATTAAAGAATTTTTCATTTTGGAACTCGAAGCATTATTAAACTCTTTAGAAATCAAATGTTGAATCATGATTAAAGTTCATATATTACCTACATAATTGCATTTTTTTTAAAAATGAAGCAAAAAAGCCCATAGATTATAAACCAGAAATAAGGTGAGATTGATAAATCAAAAATGTACAAAAGGAGATAAAGCTATTATTAATGAGAAACGGATTAAAAAAATAATTTATGAGAATATGCATGCAAAATTTACTGTCTCATTAATGCCGGGAAAAATAAACAAAATGATTAAATAAAAAAGAAAACTGGAAAATAATGTCAATAAAATAATGACTTTAAATAAGAGTGTTACAATTACATATATAAATTAATGAATCGATCATTTATAAACGACATAAATATCAATTAATATTGAAGGAAATATATATCGATATAATTATTTAAAGTACAATATCAAAATATTGTGCTTTTTAATTCTCTAGAATAAGTATATCACCTTGCGTATTGTTTAAAAATTTCAATAAAAATGATGTTTAAAAGTTGTTTCTCCTTGAAAAATTCCTTCACGATTGAAATAATATAAAATTATGGAAATTATTACGATAGGATACTGAGAGAAATTACAATTTTTTTAAAATAAAAAACTAAACAATGTAATAACTAAAATACATTTTGAGAGAAAAAAAACCTATTTTACATGAATAGAAATTTTTGAACAATGATTGTGTTATTTAATCAAAGTGTTTTGAATCATGTATCATTTTAATAATCAACCTTTATCGCGCAAACATTTTTAATGTGCCTACTTTAAAAAATTATTTGAATGAAATGCATAGAATAAATACTCAAACAAATCGTTTCCTAAATAAAGAATTATTTTGAAAACATGTGTTCTTTTCATTCACAGAAAACAGAAATATTTACTTGATAAAAACTGAGAAATTACAATAATGAAAAATGTTAAAGAAATGTTTTTACGTGAAAGTCTTTTTTCTTCCTTTACTCTTATTTTTTAAAATTTTTTTTGATACTGTGAGACAATTTTTTAATTAAAAAAATCTTATTCCGATAGTTTCATTAAAAAAGTGTGAGATATATTGACAGTTAATTTTATCTTATTTGTTTGATGTTTCAAACAAATTCCAAGAAAAAAAATATGACGAAAGTGACTTTTAATAAACGATAAACGTAAAAAAAAACACAAAATTATACTATCATAAATTTTAATTAAATATTTTTTTCCATTATTCTAAAAATATTGTGAGTTTTTATTTTCGAATTTCAATACATAATCTTTGTGACCTTGATTAAGAGAGAAAAAAAATAAGTATTTTAAACTCTTTGCGAGTCAGCAGTTACAAAATACTGCAGTTATTTCTGATGTAATTATTTCAAACTTCAGTTTATTTCATATAAATGCATTCCAACTAAATAATTTACATCCTTTAATGTAAATCCAATCTAAACTAAATTATTAATTCTGTTTCAACAACTTCGAAATTAATGTAATATTTCTTCTGACATTTAATTCAACGTGATACTTTCATTCCAAATGTGCAATCAACTATGTATTACGTCGATTACTTCTGTCTCAATGCATTTCAATACATAATATGATTTATTTATTTATTTTTCTTCATTTTCCTTTACTTCATATATTTATACATTACCTTAATTCTTTTATAAAAAAATAATATATTAAGAAATTTTAAGTTAGATGTATTTAAGAAAAACAAAAATTGTTTTATATTTTTTCTTATAATAATATAACTAATTTAAATCGGAGTAAATGTGTAGCTGGGTTTCGAACCAAAAAGAACGTATTTTATATTCCACTAATAATTTTTTTTTAAATTTTATATAACCCTAAGGAACTATTTATTTTATATTCCACTAATGAGCTATTTATTTTATATTCCACTAAAAAACTGTTTATTTTATATTCCACGAATGAACTATTATCTATATTGCACTAAATAATGAATCAATTATGCTTGTTTAAAACCGTAAATGTAACAGCGCATTCCAACCAAAAGCAGGAAAAAAATTCAGAGAATGACACACATAACAAAAATATTCTTTCAAAAGCTCATATCATAGAAAAATATTCTGTTTATTCTGAAATAAATCGTCTGTAGAAGAAGCAAAATGAAATTTTGTAATCAAATCATTTCTGACTACGTGAACGACTTCATGATTGTGAACAGAATTCTTGTGGTAAAAATCTTTTCACTTTCTCCTTTTCCTAACAGGAGTAATAGGGAAAAGAGGTTTGGAAAAATCCCTTCCGGGTGTTTTTGTTTAGGCTCTGTGCACAGACGTCAAACATCGACGAAGTGGATCGGAATAAAACGATCCTTTTCTTAAATATTTTGTTGGAACTGGATATATTCCGAAATGCCATTTTCGAAAAAAAAGCTTGAGTTCCTTTGAAGTACTGAAGCGACATAAAGAAATAATGATCGGGAAAAATATCTGAAGTTTGGATAAAATCATTTTCAAAAATATGTAAATAACATTGCAGTTTTCTTTATTTATCAAAACATAGTGATTAATGCAGAATTAAAGCAATTTACTCTGCCCCATGAATCTTACAGGTAAAGAAATTAATCTTAATTTCTTTAACAGTATTAAAATCAACTGATTTAGAAATCAAACGAGCAGTCACTATCTCTTCAGAAATCAAGATATTAATCTTCATGCTATACGACTTCCAAAACTAATTAACTTTACAAATTTTTTTGTCCATCATTCAACAGAATTTTTAAAACTTTTTATAAAATAAAGGAAATTGTAAAATGCCAACTTTTGAAATTACAAAATTGGTGATATTAACAAGTAACCATTGTGAAAATTATAATTAATATCTATCAATGTGTATTGTTCTCTCGTCTGAGTTCAGAGCTTCGTTATCAATCCGAGTAAAATTCTTCTTTAAAATCATAAATGCTATTATTATTTGCTAATATCTTATTAAAATAAACTGACACTTAGATTAAATTCAATGCAAAATTGACTTTTTTTCCGAGAGGGTTGTCTAACGTTGATGAGAGGCTGAAATCAATTTAAGCCGCCTCTTCTCCAGATAAAATTATAAAAGCTAATTAGATAATGGCAACTTGACAGCTCCAGAGAAAGGAAGTTTCAAATTAGCGTCACTGTCAAAGGCATTATGCAATTCTTTGAAAATTGACAATAAATAATAAACAAAAAAATATGAAGTTTATAGAGATGAACAGTTAAATGGTGGCGAGTTTTAATTTAAGGAGATAAGATTCTTTTTTAAAAAGTTTTGTTCTATCGTCGATTTGTAAGAGACTTTACATAATGAAATTTCCCTCGTGTCAGTAAGGAATAAAGCTAATAGTTATTTGCAATAAGTAATTATTAGTATAAGTAATAAGAAATTGGGTGAATTAAATAGCATTTCATTACAGTCTCGAAAATTGAATACGTGGGTATTTGGAAAATATAATGAATTAATTTTTTAAACCTTGTAACGATTTATTATTTAACTTATGCTAACAAGGTTAAAACATACTCAAAAATTTAATGGAGTGATCATTTTATAACATTTTTATTTTATGTTAAAAATAAAAGTAAGTTAATAATATATATAGTTTTTAATAAATGTTTACATTCTTGCACAGATATTTTTATTCCGTATTTAGACACTTATCAATTCCTTCTTGATAATGAGATTGGTACAGTATATTAAACAATATTTGATTGAAATGCGTCTGATTTGAATACTAGTCACATAATTAATAACTATACTGACCAAATGTCAGCAATTTGATATCTGTATATAATATTGAACCACTGTTGATTATTGTATTGAATTAATATAGTAGTTGTAATGTGACAACTGACTATGGTTTAAATATTTGGACAATTTAATATTTTATAGATTAAATCATGTTATCTCAATTTCTGAGTTCTTTATCATACGAAAAATACTGGAATTTTATTCAAATCACGTCAGTCAGACCCAGATTAAATGGGTATACCGAAGATACCCAGATTTATGGGCAATAGGTATACTGAATTAAAAATTGAAAATTCCTTATAATTAAAAACTTTTCTTTGTTATTGTTAAAGTAATTTGTATTGATGCACCTTTGCAGCTTCTGCATTACTCTCATTTTCTCTTTTGGAGGATAATGGCGATACCACATCAGAAACGCATCCCATAGTGCATTGCGATTGTAAATAGAGAGATGGCATAATGTTCCGTTCAATTCCGAGCATGACTGTCTTATGTTTGTGTTTGTTTAGTGCGAATTGAGTTTATTAAATAAATGTGCCCGAAAATATACGTCTTGTTGTTTCCTGCACGGATCATAGTAATCTACATTCCACCACGCTTTTTTATTTTCCCCTCATTTAAAGACAAAAAGAATTTTTTCAGTATTTATTCTTCATACATACTCACAGACTTTAACCCATGACCTAAATAAACCACACAATGCTTTTTCGGCCGACTGTGCGTTTAACATAGGCAACTGCAAGACGTATTGTGCGCTTATCAGACTGTACATTAGGAATCCATCGATTTAATCTCAAAATAGACATATTTTAACTAAAAAAACTTCTCACCTTTCAAACAGTTCTCCATCTAATATTTTCCTGTGATCACATGAGATTCATTCTATATTTTTATGATAAAGAAATCACAGTAAAAACTATACTCATTCTAAAAAGGTAAGCAGCATTTATAGGAAACCTTTTAGAGAAGAAAATAATTATATGGATATTGGTCGCAAAGTGTAAAAATTCCTTTCTAATGGTATGATAGGCAGTATTATGCAATTAGTATTAATAGACACAAACAGTAATATTTATTTGCATAACCTTGAATGATATTTTATTTGAATCATTTCTAAAAAATGAAATTTTTAATTTAAAAATTTTATAAGCAAACAAGAGTTATACAAAATATTTAATTCATCAGTTTTATTTAATTAAATAAATAACAATTGAATGGAATTACGGAATGGAACGTGAGTCACAATCTAAAGATTAGATCCTTTAAAAACTTTCTAAATGCATCCTTATGCATCTATAGAATTAAATATAGATTTTAGATAATTTTATTGACATGATATTCTTGAAAAATGCTAGGAAACACACATAGTAGATGTAAAATAATTTTCTTTCTTGGGAACTGAGTGTAGATCAAGCCAAAAGCGGCATGGAGCCAAAGTTAATAGTCCCTCTATAAAATTCTTGGAAAATAATCACGTAAAATTCCTCTACAAAAGAATTTTAATAAAACAAGTAATAAAATTCAGCAATAGCAGAGATGTTAAACAGTGTTTGAGCAAAATTGTTGAAATTAATAATTATAAAGTTTGTGCTAAAATTGTTGAAACAAAATTTCTTTACTATCTGAATGATACAATATAGATATACAGCATAAGTAATAGGTCGAATGAAACCCAGAAAACATTTTTTCGTTAATTAACATTAAGAATATAATCGCAATATGTTTATTATTCATTTGTGCATAACATATTTCCCACACATTTATCTCCAACTGTCTTCTAAAGTCTTAATATAATTTTTCCATTCTATTCTATAATTTTAGCTGCATATGATTTGAAAGTGGAGATGCTATGTAAAATATAAATACATAATAATAATATTTAAAAAACAATTTTTAATCTTTAACCCTTAACTGGGGGGAAGGGGAATTTTAGGACTTAAGTAGGGAGGTGCGGTGGACGAAACCGCATTTCATATAGACTCAAGTTAAATTTCCTATATTTGTACGAAAAACTGTCAACTGATTTTCCAGATGCTTTTCTTGCTGTAAAGATATGTTTTAGAAATTTCTTCCAAAATATATTATTATTGAAAAACGTAAATACGTTGGAACATACTTTTTCTTCTGAAATTGCATATTAAAATAAATAATTATTTTATACTTTTAAACATATTATTTTATATTTTTTAAATCAAATTTATTTTTCTAGTATATAAAGGTATATAGAAAAAAAATTCGAAATTCAACAATTATATGAAAAATTAAAACTGACAATAGGTAAAATTGGCCCTTTATTTAACGGCTTGTGTGACTTTAATAGCATAATTTCCGAGGTCATTTTAATCATACAGGTTAAGAACTAGTATAAAAATAAATCTATAAATTCTGTATATGTTTCCCTTCGTATATTATTGTATTTTATAAATATTTCTAACTGCATTATCACTGGTAAAATTAATTATGTTTAAACATACATATCAGAATCAGTTGAATGCGACCTTTTATCGAAAAATTCTTCTATACAATTATCCTTACCACTGATATCACTTTCTGTTTCATTTAAAGCTGTCTTGGGCACTGATTCATAATAGATCAGTAAATAAAACGTTATTTCGAGACATGTTTTAGAGCCATCTGCTAAGCCCTGTTCATCAATGGGACACTGACAAGAAGTGCGGTCTTAGAGACCGAGCTGAAAGAAATAATTATTTTAAATTATTTTTAAAATCATCCACAAAAGCCAAGTGAAAAAAAGTGCACGTGTATTGCTTATCACAAAACAAGAAGCTACAGAGTTAATCCATTCAACGGAGTTAAAAAAAATATAATAGGAGTGATCAAATGTCCACAACTAACAGACTCCAATAAAGGGTTAAAAAGGCTGTACAATGTTCCTGTAGTTAATGCATTACATTTCTGATTTTAAAAAGTGAACTATTTAATTACCTTATATTCAGCAAAAGTTTCAACGAAATCATTCTTATAAATAATTTTTAAAATAGGGATAACTATGACGATATTTATTATAAAAGGAATATAATATAATAAATACAGTTAATAATCAGCCTAGATCTTATATAATGAAAAATTCTTTATTGTTGGAGAAATAAATGGACCGAGAGATAAAGATAAGGATAACAGGGTAAAGATAGGATTTAAAGTTTCGAGAAATTAGGATAATTAAAGTTTAACAATTCGGATTATAATTCGAGAATGCCTGCCATAAGTCATTAGAAAATGTTTATTTGAACCGGTGAAAAAAAATATATAATTTAGTTTCATATAGATTTGTTATTCTGTTATTTGAAAACCAACTGAAATTATTTAGAAAATGTTTCTTCATTCAGAGAGAAATATTTTTAAATTACAAATAGAAATTTAAATGTATTCAGTGTAGCAAATCAATAAAGTATTTATTTTATGGCCTCAAAATGATACAACATTCATTACCATTGCAGCATGTTTGGTTTTTTTCTGAATATGAAATTTGTTTTTATACCATTTATTAACTTTATTAGATGATGCTTACAAGCAGGAGAAAGTTATTTTAAGACAACCATGTATTTTTTATTTCACCTTATTTAGGGTAATATAAGTTTGAAGCGAGCCGTTCTTGCATGGATTTATTCTTTTTCTTCAAATAAAAACAGTACCAACTCCCGTTTCACATTCCGGAAACATCTTACAGAGTTCGATTATAGATGTTTCCCTCACAGTTTAAGAGAAGCAAAACAGAAACATTCAGTATATGTTCTTCCAATTCGGCACTTCCCAGGTTTTGTGCTTCGCTCTCAGGATTCTTCATCGGAATCCGTTCTTAACTCGGTTAAGGCGTGTTTCTCTTGAAGAAACGGAACTCGTTCAATTTCTTGCTTAGAACCATTCCCGACGGAGATAATTTAGTCCTGTCAGTTGTAAAGCGCAAGTTTACAACAAACCAAATTAGAAGAAAATTACATCTATAAAAGTACCAATAATCTTATCTAATAATCATATGTTATATCTCACTCATAATGTCAAAAACAATTGTTCCATTCTTTAAAAATTACAGATAATTTGTTTAAAAATAACTTTATGTGGCTCACAAATCCATTTAGTAAAAAGTTTAAAATTTTTAGAAAAATTATTATTATCAAATGCTTTAAAACACATTTACATATTTTAAATAAAACGCATTTGAAGAATGAATTTTATTTAAGTTGCGGAACTTTATTTTTTCTTTAAAAAAAATTAAAAACTGAAAGTAGTCTCACAT
The DNA here is from genome assembly GCA_026543055.1 of Argiope trifasciata. NCBI lineage: Eukaryota > Metazoa > Arthropoda > Arachnida > Araneae > Araneidae > Argiope > Argiope trifasciata. Next base: position 611,728 of record JAPMOQ010051293.1, read on the forward strand.
AAAAATAATAAATAATTTCCATAATAAATACCAAGCATATTTAATTTAAGAAATCATTCATATGCCGACTCTAACATTAAATTTTTTATTTTCTTGTATAAATTTATACTATATTAACTTTTAACAGTTCATTTCATGTGGAATAAAATGAAACTTTCTCTAAAATAAATATTTATTATCAAATGGATATTCTAAATCAAAAATCCTCCCATAGATATTTAACGCATTTTATTCTTATAATTTACTCTAACTAATTGAGTCAAGTTTTAAAGAAATTGTATCAATTTTCTGTACAAACAATAAGAGTAATTATGCTTTTGCAAATCACAGTAAATACGATTTCCTACTATTGTAACTATTTAGTAAGCAATGATGAATTATTAGCATTCATATTCAGTTGCTGAAATTATTGTCCAACAATTGTCAGTTTTATGAATGTATGTCATCTTTAGCCACAGCGTTAGTAAATTTTGAGCAACTACTGTTTCTACTGTTGAATTTCAATGGAATATGTTCTGCAGTCTCTCAGATAAATTCATGCTGATTATTGATGCATAGCCCTAGTTATTTTTTATTGGTATGTTAAAAACAGTTTGTTATAAGTTATATTCAGTAAATGTGTTATTTGTACTGCATAATTAAAAAATAATAATATTCGAATAAAAGATGTTGGTAAAAAACCCTGTAAATATAAATTATATTAATTGTGGGTCGATTATAAAAGCAATTTCAATAATAGGCAATATGTCAAAATGTCAGTTAAGAAGAACATAATACTTGGAGTTTCTGTAAGATGCGTCCGTAAATTTCTTTGAGTTCCTTCTCAACTTCTTTGATTAACAGGAAAAAACATTAATAACACCTAAATACTATTTTCTTAGTTTCGTGGCATTTCCTAGCTCTTCAAGCCACAATTTACAAATGCAAGGTTTTCAGAGAAGCAAGTTACTGTTTATATTAAGTGATGATATTCAATTCACTTCTTTGCATATTTCACAACCTTTTCTTAAGAGCAACAGTAGCTCAGAATTTTGATATATACTATGAATAGTATGATCTTATATTACCATTTTATCATCACTTAAGATTTTATGGCTATAGCTGTCACTCTTCCAACTTTAAAAACCATGTTGTGAAAAATTTGTATTATAAATGTTAAATAATAATGCATTAAGATCTATTTTTAGTAAAACAAATATGTATTGAATGTTTTTAAGATGAATTTTTAAGCATTCTTTTAGTTATTCATTGTGAAAGAAGTTTTTTAACGAAAGATTCAAGTAGAAATGAAAAATATACTAGAAAAGCAAACAGCACCTTTCCTTAACTGAAACAACTTTCGAAATTTCCTTATACATATCGACGAGAAACAGTTCCCTATATATTACACATTCCTTTCCAATTTACTTCTTTTCGTGTGTTCTACAAGAGAACATAAGAAAGAACCTATATTCTCTTCCAATAAGAAAGCAAGGAAATAATTCCCGTGTTCTTACCTATGCTTCGGTCTACAAGAAAAAACATTTTCGCACGTTCCAATTGAATTGCATGTTGAATTCAATTCCTACCCAGAAAAACATTCGAACTTACTTCTTTCTTTGCGAAATTTCCTTAAATCGTTCGTTCCTGTCTTTTTCTGGAAGGATATATTCCCAGGAAGTATTGGAGCCCGTCTCGCTAGTTAAAATGCGAATAAAAATATAGATTCCTCTCTTTTATCCATTTTTTTTTTCATTCAGCGCATTAATTTTATTTTCAAAGTGTCAGACGAAAATTCTTCGTTTGAATTAAAGCTCACTCTTAAATATTCTAATTAGAGAATTTTGTAAGAAAGATGTTAACTATTTATCAGCAGCTAAGTAAGAATTAGCAGGAATATTTAATATCATTTTATTCCTTTGTAATAATCTGGTGTATATCCCTACCACCTGGAAAGTATTTTTTATAATGGATCAATAAAGAATTTTAAAATGATAAATATTGTTACGTACTTGTAATTTTGCTTCTCTGCATGAATTTTAACTCTTTATGTTTTTGCTTCTCAGCATCGCAAGAAAGACTGTTTTACGATCAGTTCCGGAAGGTGTTGATAGGGTGCCGTGTCATTCACCTCAGAGCTTGCTGACAAACTGGTCTACTATTTGGTGACGAATTTGGCTAATTTGACGATAAAATGGATAATGCTGGAAACATCGAGAATTTTCATGGTTCATCCAATAGGAAATGAGATTCATCCTCATTGGCCGAGAGAGTTCTCAGCCCACCTTTCGGGAACTATAAAAGGTTGGCATTCACAAGCTGTGGGGTGAACTGAATTGTAGTCGAAGTTGCCTACAAGTAACGAGTGTTTGAGAGGATAGTGAAACAACGATGGAATGCCGGTGTTCCGTGGAGAGAGTGCTAAATTGCTGTGTGCCGCGTGTTGTCTTCTATTTAAGCAGCGCCGAGTCCTGTGTGTGGAACCAAAAAGAGGACAGAGTCTGGTTTAGTTTAGTTTAGTTATATTAACGTCTCGTTTAAAGCAACACGAGGGCTATTTTGGAACGGAACTCGTAATTTTGATCCAAGATCAGATGACGAGGAAACTGGCACCCCCCTCCCACACCACACCACACCATTGGGAGGACAGGGCAGCGTCTGGAGAGACAGTAGAGTGGAGCTTTGAGAATCCCCTCTCTCGCTATATCCTGTCTAGCCACTTTGTGTGCTGTGGAGTTTGTTACTACTGGGTTTCTACTTGTGAGCTACTGTTGTTGTGTGTTAATCATGGCTGTTCATATTTGCAGTGTTTATGATGTCCTGTCTTAGTGCAAATAAACGTTATAGTTGTTTTTTTCTGAGGACTGTTGATTGTGTTCTCACACCATGCAACCACTACAAGTGAGCTGACGGTGAAAAGCTGTAAAATAGGATAATCAGGTGCTAATATAAGTCTAAAATTAAATATCATTTGAATTCAAGAATGGTAAATATGCGATAGCGAGGATCGAACTTGCAATCTGATGACTCGTTATCAAAATTTGACCATAAGATTAAAAGTGGTCTCTCAATTTTGAGAATGTTATCTGGATTATAGAGCTTCCACTAAACTTACCACTGCCCATTCAAAATGCAAGGGGTTTCGTAGCATCATTAAATTCCAGCGTTTGTCATTAAATTTTAATTAAAAAAGAGTTCAGAAATAAAAGAAAATCGTGTTATGTTTTATGTTTAAGTTATTCTTTTATTTAATTATAATTATTTGTTATTAAATTAATTTAATTTAAATTCAAAATTTCTTTTTTTAAATGATCAAAGACTGTTCATACAATTGGAATTCTTAAAATTCCTAATTCGTTGTTCACTTTTGCTTATTATGACTCAATTTTTGAAGCATTAATAACTGAACACTTTTGATTGCGACATTTTAGTCTATTTCTTAACGAAAAACGTTGCTAAGATGTTATGAACAAAACTACATCAGATTGCATCAGTTTTATTTTTGTGCAATCTGTTCAGCCAGCTTAACAAATGAAAAATAAATTTCAAACTTTAATTTAAAACATTACGGAATTTAATTTCTGGGAGTTGTATAATTTCTAACTAAAAAATGCATGAAGTTGATTTAAATTACCTAAAATTAAGTGGTAATTGGTTTAATGAATGGTTGATTCACCAATGAACATTTTTTGCGCTTAATATTGAATGGTAAGTATGATTACCACTTTCAGAGTACGTTTGATCAATCTCTGATATATCTATTTACCATCCCTTATTTCAAAAATTGAATGACGGATCAATGAACTTTAGCTGTTTTAGTATATTTGCATCAGCAGGAATCATTATATATATATATATATATATATATATATATATATATATATATAT
>JAPMOQ010051293.1:617004-641573 GCA_026543055.1 Argiope trifasciata
ATATATATACATTAATTTCTTTAGTAGACGGCACAACACAGACGTTTATTTTCAGGACGAAGACAGGACATCACAAAGACGACAAATATTTACAAAAGAAAACTATATACAACCGAGACGAGCACACAGGGCAGCATACAGCAATACTCTACTGCAGACAGTAGCCCGCAATAGCAACAGAAGTCCACAGGCAGAAATTCCGTAGTGACAACGTCCACAGCTCAAAAATTCAGACAGGTTTCAGCCTGGAGAGGGAATCTCTAAGGGTTTCTTTCTACTCTCACGTAAGTCTCACCGGAACAGGCTGAAACTATTCCTCTGTCTATTCTTGCCTTTGCTGTCGACCCACTACTTCGCTCAACGGGACTACTCCTCAGTTCAGGACAGCTCTGTTCCTGACGAAGACACAACGGGCTACGACACAAGACACAGGCTTCGTCAGAATATTTCACACAGCGATCAGCAATACTCCGTTCAGGACTCCTCAATTCAAGACCTCTCTATTTAGGTTTACTTGGTCAACCAAAGCCTTACTGCCCTTACTTCGTTCAGCTTCCAAGACCTCGCAGTTCAGGTCTTCTGAATTCAACACCCACTCTAACTGCTTCTCAACTGTTCACTCTTCTTGTCTTCTCTTCAAGACCTCCCTATTCAGGTCTTTATGATTCCACTAAATGACCGTTCAGCTTGTCCTTTCCCTTATATAGTGACGGAAGGCGGAGCTAAACCTACTTGACCAATCAGGATAATTCTAGACGTATCTTGGCTCCTAATGGGCGGATCGGAAAAATTCTCGATGTTTCGGGTACTTTCCATTTTGCCGCCAAGCCCTGGGACCTCTGAGGTCACACCCATTCACAATTCAATACAGATTACTGTAAATCTGTCTTCCTTACGATGAAAGTATTAGTGCGGGAAAGCAAAATTACACTATCATAACAATATGTGTGTATGTGGTTTTTTGTGTGTTTATCATGATATAACCCTACGAAATTTTATTTGACAATGCCGTGGAATTATGACCTATAAAGAGTTATACATGAATAAACAAAATGAGTAAGGAAATGTTGTACATAACAACATTTAAATCAATTTTTTATTACTAAAACCGCAATTTTCCTCTAATAAGTACTTAGGCTCCCAAAAAGCATTATTTGAAAAAATAATGTTAAATACCGAACATTTCTGAAAACATTGACGCTTTAATATAATTTTTATAGGAGGAATATTTGTGATTAATGCATGCGAAAAAGTTGATAGAAATCAAAAATTGTTTATTGAGGCGCATAATTACTTCAATTACTAAAACATTGATGAACATTTTAAAAAATAATATAAAAGGGGACTTTAAGCACAGACGTTTATTTGCAGTCAAATTTATTTCTTCACTTAATAATTCTTCTTACTTTGAAAAACTTAGCATTAGTTTTCAGATTTTTAAAAACTTATTCTTGGTATTAAAACATTAATGTATACTTTCCAATTATTTAAGATTTTTTTTAAATAAAAAGCAAAATATTTTGTTTATCGTTTCTTTTATTCAAGATAAAAATAATAAAAACCTTTTTTCACACAATTATTTCAACAGGAACTAAAACTAATCTTTAAAAACGCAAATGCAATCCTTAGATTCTTGCCATTAAAATATTTATAAATAGTTGATTCAAAGCAGTTAAAATTTATTTTAAGATCTGCAAGGTTCCAACCAAATTTAGTCAATCACGAAAATATTCATATGTTAGTTTATATTTTTAAATCACTAAATTCTAAAATTTATTATTTGTAATTTTCTATTTCTACCTTGATTTAACTTGTTTATGAATATGATGATTCAAATCACAATTTACTTGTCCTAACTATGTAAAATATTAACCCCAATTTTTTGACTGGTAGAGATATAGCGCTAAAATTGTTGTTAATTGCCTTCATTACAGTTTGAAATTTCGAGAGTAAAACTTTCAAACATTCTTTTAACATGCGAGTTTCAATTCATGTAAAGAAAATAAACTCTCACTTATTTCATTTATTTTAATTAAGGCATGAAACAAAATTTGAATACCCTAATAAAATTGCATTAACTAGTTTAGAGAATAAGGCATCTGGAGTTAAGCGTTTGCACTTTACACTAAATACGCAAATCATGTCTTTCATCACGGCAAATTCTCCCTGATATTTCTTTTACTGTAAACCAAGAATACATTTTCGAGTTAAGATTCTAGCAATTACGATTATCGTTAATTGCACGAAATAACTTTGAAGCTCAGCTTATCCTATTTCACTCTCCGATTTAAGCGAAGAATCTTCATTTCAGCGAATACTTCTAAAGAGTTTTCTTACAAGAGAGAAATAATTTAATTAAATACTTCTCTTTCAAGCTCGTGAGTAAAGCAGAGGAATTCCCTAGATCAAAAGGTTAAAACACTAATTACTGTTAAACACAGTTGTTTCGTAGACGAATTAAATTTCAGGGACAAGTATTAAATTTTGAAAGATACGTAAAAAATCTTGTCCTATGACGATTTTAAAAATAAAAATTCAAATCAAGATGAAGAACTTTTAATCAAAAGAAAATATAAATTCCAGAATGCAAAAACTTTCACAATTTACAATTTTTATATTAAATTTTCCCAATATTTTTTAAATTTAAATTTTTGCTGATTTTAATTCAAATCTATGTTTTTAGATGCTTCAGCTTTATAAAAATGTTGCAAAAGATTTCTCAATTAAGGAAAATTACTTCTTTAAATGCAGAAATATATTATAAGAAGCTTGAAAAGTTACTTCCCAGCACGATTAGATCTACCACTGCAAAGATTGGTTTACAATCTGCATTGGATGCTGCTGGCCGACCATTTGGCGATCTTGTTAACAAATGTTATTGCAGGAAACTTCAAGAAGTTTTTCGATTCATGGAATAGAAACTGAGATATGCTCTGCTTCAGCTAGAAGGTTCTCGGCAGTGATAAATTAAAGCCTAATCGGAATTTTCGAGAGGATATCGAAACAATGGTGATGTGCCAGCGTTGTGTGGAACTCAAGTGAGCGTTGAACTGTTGTTTGCCTAATCTGGTTGTGTACTGCAGAAGTAGTGTCGTGTGTGGAGCAGCCAGTCGTTTGGTGACGAGTTGGCAACTATAGCGAGGAAGCAGTGAGAACTTTAGAGGTTCGGAGGGATGATAGAGCAAAGTTTCGAGGATTCCCTCTTCTGTCGGATTCTGTTTGGTCATTTTGTGTATTGTGGTCCATTACTACTTCTTGGCTACTGTCTGATGCTGTGTGCGGTCATGTTTTTTCAAGACTGAGTATAGTAGTCATCCTTGTATTTGTTTCATCTATGTACTCGTGTTCTTTCGGTAAATGAACATCCTTGTTATTTTCTACTGAGGCCTGCTCATTGTAATATCACACCATATACTCACTACAAGTGAACTCGGTGATATCCGTGACAATATTATTAAAATATATATAGCTTTGCTTATGTCCTCAAAAATTGTGATTTTCTATGTAAATAAGACATTTCTACTGATTTCTATGTAAATAAGAAATATTAAAATTTAAAAATTAATTTCAATTTTCAAACATTAATAAATTTTGAAGATAGAAGTGCTTTATAAAGTGATAATAATATTCTTTTGAGGTTGATCAATTATAGACAACATTTCATTTGGAATATTGAGCTCAAAGTTTGTTTAAGATGAAAAATTTGTTTTATGAAAACGCAATTCAACAGCAACTGAAGATAAAGCTTGCAAACACTTTCACATTTACAAAACGATTTAATATGTAAGAAAACGTACAGAAATATTTTCTTTTATGAAAATTTCTATTTGCTATTTCAAGAATAATTATTGAGACTAGGAAAAGTTTACATGTCACTTCGATTCTTAGTTCGGTTTGTAACAGACTTCTCTTTCAAAAACTTATAGATGATTTCTTTAGTTTTTTTAGATGGGAAAAAGTTAAGAAACTTTTATGTTTTTAATTGCTTAAAATGAGTTATAATTCTTATCGTATACATTTTTTAATATCTGTAATTTTTGATGTTTTTGTTCATTTGAAGTTTTTGCAAAAACCCATTAATCTATACATAATATAAAATGAAGTCTTATGAAAGCGTCTGTATGTTGGAACAACAAAAACTCGAGAAATAATTGAATACTATTGGAGATATTTGTACATTTTTGTACATATATTGGAGATCAAAATATAATAAAGTTATATCAAAATATAAAAAATAGTCTTATAATGGCGATTTTAATCAATCCGTACATGATCGAAAACCTTTAACTGTGCATGTGCAAATAACAGCAGTTGTTGTATGCACTTGCGAAACATTTCTTTGTTTACATCTGATTTTGAAAAGCGATTCTGTGGTAGCATCTTAATAAGCCAGTAATAGCCACAAAACAGTAGCGATCACTTTTGTAGAATTGTTATTTTATGCGACTATGAACCTTAAAGTCTCAGGTTCGGTTTCCACTCAATTCTATCATCCACATTGGTGTTATTGTACAATGGAAGGTCTCTTAGCTTGCCATAACGCTTTATTCTATAAATGATAATTTTTGTTGAATCCTGCTGTAAATTATAATGTGGTAAGATTGGATTGTTGTGTTCCGCCAGAGTGGAGATTGAATTTCGCCATGGATCCAACACGCGACCTTATGATTTGAAGCCACATAGCATATTTACTAGAAAAAAAGTGATCGCCAATGTCCAGTGACTATCACTGACTTTATAAAATGCGACCAGAAAATGCCATAAAGCTTTTATTGTTAGGGAAAGAAGAGAAAAGAAACGTTCGGTTATTGAATATCTGAGATACACAGCAGTATCTTGCTTTACCTTATCATCGCATGGTTTAAAACAGTGGTGGAGAAACTTTTTTTAAGACGGGCCATTTGTAATAACTAGACGATCGTAGCGGGCCGAAGAATAATGCTTAATCGTTAAAAAATTTATGTGTTCTATAAACATATACATATATTATCACATACACTTAGGCCGTGGTAGCCTGGTTGGTAGAGCGTCAGTCTCGTAACCGAAAGGTCGCGGGTTCTGTCCTCGTCTTGTCCAAAGACCGCCGTGTTGGCTAATGGCAGTTGGGGCACGTTAAATAGATCGAGACTGCTGAGTCCTCCAATTTCCCATAACAAAACGAAACCTCTGGGGGTACTGAATCAGGGATGAGTCGGTTTCTGATTTGGATCTAAATTCCAACTTGCTGATGGAGGATTTAGTTTAGTTTACATTACGAAGTAAGAATGCGTTCAAACATTCTCAAGACGGCACTCTTAAACGGGCCGGATTAAACCTTTCCGTGGGCCGGACTTGGCCCGCGGGCCGTAGTTTCCCCATCACTGATTTAAAATATGAATTGCAAACCTTTAACTGCGCATGTGCAAATAACATTCGATACATTTCTTTGTTTACGGTGGATTTTAAACAACGATTCAAATCTCATTTTAACAAAGAAATGCAACCTTGGTCGGAACACATTAAATGCCAAAAGCTTCATTTGTTGCGCGATAAGGAAAATGCAGAGTAAAGAAATGTTTCGTTAATGAATATCAGAAGCGAATCTCTTAGGGAGAGAGAGTATTTTGATGAGCGAAATAAACGTCTTTTTAAAATTGCAGTGCAAATGAATTGCGGAGACAGAATGAATTTCTTGCAGAACGAAATGGTCTTCTGTATGCTGACAGAGAAATGCATTTAAATTTGAAGCAGAGGAGAAGAAATGAAAAACAAACATAAATTTTAAAACGCCTTTTCTGTTGTATATTTTTAGTGGATTGTTTTATCAAGGGACATATTATATTTTTACCTTTTTAACAGTTTAATTTTTCAAAATGCGTGCTTTATAAAAATTGCTTTGAGGCTATTTTTGATAATTTTTAAAAATATGTTTTATGTTTGTTTGTTGTGTGGCATGTTCATGCCATATCGTGTATAAACTAGACTTAAGTTTAAAGCGCAGGTGCTTCCTTCCATATAGCACCTTCTTCGCAGGTGCTATATCCCTGGTAACGCAGTGCGGGTACAGATAGTAATCTATAATTTAAATCTGTTAGATTTATAAGAAAAAGCATAGTATTACTATTTATGCTTTTTCTTATAATAACAGAAAAAAGAAAATGAGAAAAAGAAAGAATTCAAACAGAAAATAAGAAACTCCTTTCATTATATATGGATATAAAAAGTAACGTAATCGGAGAGAAATGTGGTTTCTCCGAAAAAGGATTTCCTGAAGAAGACATAATACAAAAAATAGCATGGATTTCAATTAAACGCAATTTGTTCACTTTATCAAATGGTTTGATGAATAAGGAATTCTCCATTTAAAATGTAATGAAGAAGTCCATTTTTAAAGGAGAACTTTTTTTTAATCTTCATCTGCACACGATTCAATGAAAAAGAAAAAAAAAACCTCAGTAATATTTTTTACCGAATCTAATTTTCACATTAAACCATATTATAGTAAGGCAAAAACAGATTAATTTTCCCAATGGGATTAAAACGTTATCTGCTGCTGTCCATGACTTAAGTTAATGTCAAGATGTTGCGAAAAGGTTTTACCCGATCAACGTGTTTTAAATTCGTAAAAAAAAATTGAATTACTTAGAAATGCAATTTTTTTATTTATTTTAATGTCAGTGGCTTATAGCAAATTACTTGAAGATTCTCAAATTGAATTAGGCAACGAAAATGAGTTTTTATTATCTTCATAATATCATTGATATGTTTTGTGTCCAGATCTTATAGTGTCAATTTTTCAATAGTTTAAATCTATTTGAAATGTTTATTGAATGAAGAACTGAATGAAGCGCTAAGGTGTTTGTTAATTATTTATTTAACAGAAATTGAAAAAAAAGGCATTAAATTTGTTAAATTTTAATCTGTTTCACCTCCGTGTAAAAGACTGAGCTAATTTCATGAACGACAGGTGAACCAGTGCATGTAATATTCACATTTACAGCCACACGGGAAGAAGAAATTTTGAATACCTCTGCTAGGAAAATAAACTTCGTATTGTGCTTCCTTTAATTTTTTTTATTAAATTTGATTAATTTTATGTTAGCTTTGTTTGAATTTTGAAATTATTGACTTTAATAAAATGTTAGCTATAATTTATCAATAAAAACATTAAGTTTGTCCGTCCATTTGAACATCAAATAATGACATATCAATGAAGATACGAGCTGGAAGTTGGCATGTGAACTTTTTCGATAGAATCAAGTTTTTTTTTTGCATATAAAAGCATGTGTTCTTCATCGGCTTATCCTTTCATGTTTCAGCATTTAGTCTAAAATGCAAAAAGATTGTAGAAATGTAAGTAGTATTTTAATTATGATATATAACTTATGCTATAACTTATTTTTGATTGAGTAAATCAAAGAAAAGGAAATCTGAAAAGATTTTTCTTGGACTTATTTATTTTTGAGTTCTACTCCATAAATTATCCAAAAATCAATACAAGCCGCTCATATCCATACTGGTAACTCTTCTGTATGATAGAGCTTGATGATCTTGGCGACATTTAACAATCGCCAAGTAAACCCAAGAATCCAAATATCTTGACTAAATTCCGACACCTTACGCGAAATAAAGCTTGGCGATATTGGGATAATCAGAAAACTATCATTTGAAACTATTATATTTGTTGTCTTTGTACATAATTATAAGCTGAAAAATAATTTTGGCATTATTTTCACCCAGGGTTAGCAAAAATAAACAAGTGAGTTTTTCTTCACTGAATTTCTAAACGAAACCTTATACTCGCCATGTGTGTGCAAGAAAGATTGTCCACTTCTTAAAAATTTATAAATGCCAGTTATAGAAGTTTCCATTATTATTGAAAGTTCATTGAAATGTTGAAATAACGGGAATAATTGTTTTGGAGGAATAACAATTAAGAGTGATATTTAGAGTAATTTTAAAAATAATTGTTGATTCCAGTTGTAAACGTGTAACTTCATTCTTACGAACACTCACGGTTTTCAGTATACTGTAAGAAGCTGTTTTACCTCAAGATGAAATGGAGAATGGCATTGATTTTTATGTCTTTATGTGATCTTTATGAAACGACTCCTGTTTCCTTCGTCATCCTGGATTAGAGGTAGTGCATCTTCTTTGTGAGCTGGTAGGCCAAAGTTTGAGTCCTGATTTGGGCATAGTTGTTCTGTACACTGTGTTCTATATGTGAGGTGCGTGAAAGGACCCCCGTGTAGAAAGGTGTTATGCAAGCGAGAGTCATCTTCATATGAGCTGAAATAAGATTTCTGTCCCCTGGTGCCCAGGGTACAGAAATTGTTGTTAAAATTGTCTGTTAAAATGTTTTTTTTTCTTAAAAATACTATACCGGTTCTTTTACAGTTTAAAAATAAAATTATTAAAAAACATTTGCTTGCAGGGTGATTTTACTCGTATTTACTGAGCAAATTTTTTTAGTGGTTTTGTCGTTTATTTTATTACGTCTAAAAAATAAAGCGTCTTGTGAAAACAAAACATGTCTTTAATTGCATGCATTGTTTTTATAATAATAAAAAGTGTCAATAATAGAATTTAAAGCGCTGTATTATGTCTTGACAAAAGTCCTTGAAACGTTTTCAAAGAAAAGTTAGGAATAAAAGCAATGAAAATAATAGGTTTTTCAGCCTCACTAAAAATGAAAAAATGCAACATGCTTAAATAAGATGTAAATTTTTTTGAAATAAGAATATTATTTTAAGATTTGCTTTTTAAATAATGATGAAACTCCGAAACCGTCTTTCTTTTTAGTTTGATTATAAAAAAAAGTTCTACAAAAAAAACATGTTTTTAAGATTCCTTCATTATATATAAACAAAACTAAAAATAAAATCCAGTTATTTTTTATTAATTGCATGGAAAAATTCAATCAAAACTACTTTATTATGGCTATTGTTATTCATTCAGAGGAGAGAGCAAGCTAAAAATACTTAATAGATTAAACTGAAATTTTGTAATATATAAAAAAAAAGGTATTTTGAAACATATGAAGAAGAAAATAATTAAAGCAGCTTGATTAAATAACAAAAGAAGAATTATTAGAAAAGCTTAAAATTGTTATTAAATTTCTTATTTGTTAATGAATTTATTTTTTAGACTGTGAATAATTTTGGTGCTATGCAATAAAAAATATAGTTTATGAAGAAAAAAAATACTAAGCATTTTTAGAGTTTTTTTATTATTAAATTGCTAATTGGCTTACATTTTTATCTCACTCAAATTTGACTTAAAATAACGTTGGGAAAACAACATACTAAAAATATAAAAAATGAATTATTTAATGAAATATTTCAAAATAAAGACAAAAAACTGATCAAATTATTGAATCAAGTAAAATTTTTAAAAGGCTTGTATTTTCAAGTATTAGTAAAACAGAATTAATTTTTCCTTTAGAAAGGAATTAAGAAATAAAATAAATAACGGTTTTGTTCTTAATCTTACTTCATTATTAAAATTAATTTCCTGAATACTTGTGAAATTAATAACAGATTAATGTTCACTATCAAAAATACCACTGTGATAAACAGGAATGGAAATTTCATAAAATGAAAAATTTCGTTATTATTTCTAAGTACTTATGTTAAAAAAAAATATTAGAATTTTAAAGGGATATATACCTTTTTGTTTAAAGAGTTTTGATTAATTATTATCCTGCTGTTTTTATCTCTGCTTAATAATATTGAACTTAGTTCTGTTTTTGAATTTGCTCTCAGTTATATAAATAAAGTTTTCTATGGGAAAAGTATTTGATGAGGTACAGTGGAATGATTTGGATTACTTTAAGCTAAAAAAAACCTCGAAATGTAATTATCAAATCAGACCTAAGCGTTTGCAAATTCAGAAATAAAACTTATAGAAGTCATTAGAACTTATAGAACTGGGGGTACTTCGAAATAAGGATGAAAAGCGTCCAGCTTGGTTATTGGTTCTCGCCACTCTGGAGGGTGCATGGAGAGGTGGGGGTCTGACTCCTCCAAATGATGATTGGAAGTATTTCCTGGAGTAGGATTGTGCCGAGGCCAGTGATGACCATTAAGATTCACACCAGTGTTGCTGTAGCTGCGGTCCGATCATTCAGTTATTTTATACATGTGTTTTCGGACAGGTCTGAGAATAAGTGATTATTTTTGAGTTATTTTTTAATTCAATTATATTACATGTAAACTCTAATTGGACCTTATTGAGTTCGTAATTAGAGAAATTCAATAATAAATGCATATATACCATTTTTATTTCGAAAATGTAGATACAAAAACATTTCAACAGTAACAAACAACTTTGAAAAACAGTACTTTGGATTTCCAAGACCCTTTTTAAAATTGGAATAACTTAAATCATCTTTGAACGATAGTTTATAGACGACTAAAATGATTGAAATTAAAAGAAACCAAATAAACAGTAATTTCAACTGTTATTTCCTTAAAAAAAGCACTGATTCAATAGCAGACATTTCAATAAACTGTATAGGAATTGCAAGACAAAAATACTTTGATTTTTATATGCCATATCTGGTAAGATATCCTGGAATTATCATCTCCAACAATATTTAATATCTTCAATTTCTTCTCTTTATTCATAATAGTCTACTGTATTTGAAAAATGGAATAATATTTCTTCGCACAGGAGGTATACATTAAATCTACCCAAACGTTTGACAAAATGCCCACAATAAAAATAATGTAATGCAAATACTCCCTATGTATGTACGACTAAAAGAAGCTCAATAACATCTGTAATAGATAATTATATCTAAATTACAAGAAAACACAAATAGAAGAACAAATGGAATCACGTATAAAGTAGAACTTGCAAGGATCGCCAACAAAAACGGAAACGTTAGAAAATAATGTATTAAATCAACAACACTATAGCGCTTGGAGCATGGAATTACAACAATCTGAAAAGAGAATTCATGCCATTGACTAAGTTTAGATCATAGTTATTGTCATAGGTTTTCTGATAGTGTATTAAATTTATCAGAGAAATCTTTAGGTCTAGATACCGTATTAAGATTACCGTATTATTATCACAAAATTCTTGTACTTTCTAAACCTTTCATTTTTGTCCCAAAACTATTTAGCAAGTTCCGTATCAGTTGTTATAAAGATCTTGAAAACTTTATATCAACTAAATCAATCTCTAATGCCTCCTATTTACTGTTTGATTAAGCGAAAAAAGAAACATCATTACAATTTTTTGAAAAAATACATGAAACACCAGGATACGACATAAAAATATAATAATTTTTGCAAAAAATAATTTCTTAAAGTAATCAATCATTAACTTGAAGTAACCCTTTAGAGATTTATTGGAAATTAAATCTTATCAATTACCGCGCTAATCACTAAAAGTGGCTAGAAGTTTCATAATGAGAAAAAAGAATGGTTTTAATAAATTTTATGTTATCAATAGGAATGGAATACTTGATTTAAATTTATTTATGCTCCCACAATGACAGAGTTAATTCAAATATCAAAAATACACTTTATTGTAACTGACGTCTTAGATTAATTCAAATGCGATAAACTTTAATAAAAGAGCTGAAGATATTATAACATTAAATTTAATTTATTTGACTTAATTTAATTGAATGACAGCTTTTAATGAGCTTTAATGGCATGCAGGACTGTACCAAATAATGAAAGAAACTGTTTGAAAATGATTGAAAAATGCAAAAATAGTTCATTTATTTTGAAAAGGGAATTACAACGTTATATTCTAAATAATGTCTTGCATTGATCTCTGTTTTCAACAATACGAGTTATAATTATGTATGAGTGTTTTTCAAGATGATAGATGAAAAAAGGAATTTTTTTTTCTAACCTGGAAACTTAACATTTGCGTCATTAACAAATATGCCTAAAAGCATGCAATGCTTTTGAGTCCCATGCGAATTTTAAATTATATGGCAAAGTTCAAGAGTAGGAAATTTGGTCATCTGAATATCCTAATCCGGGAAATTTAGACTGTTATTAACCTATTAATAACTTATGATTAATCCATTTTTAGGGATGAAGCGAGTGAACTATTTTTCACCGCGTAAGAACAACTGTGTGGTTACACTCAGGCTTAGTTCCGGTGCATTCCGCTGGCTAACTGCTTAACATACTGGGTGCTTAACCTTTAATCTATGTGTTCTGTTTTGTGTCAATATATATGTTCTATCTTCAAGAACCATGCTGAAATTTATTGAAATTTAACAACACTATTTTCTGATATTTCAACAACATTGTTCAATATTTTGAATACCGAATAGTATCATAGGGGCCCTTTAGAAGTGTGTAATGGTATTGGAATCAGGTTGTTTGCAGCCATATTTATGCTTCATTAGACTTACAGTGCATCATAAAACGATTTCTATTTTTTTAAAAAAAACAATGAGCCACTAAATGGATGTTGTTAGAATTAAATTTATCAAATTTCACCATGCAACATAAATTTTCTGATTAAAAAATAAAGATTTTTAAAACAAGTATAAAACTGGAACTTAATGGCTTAGCATTCTTAAAATGTAATTTAATGAGTAAACATTTTTGAGGCAGTTGATAAAACGAGAAGAGCTTTCAAAATACGAATAATTGAGAATATTGCTCATCACCTTGTCAGAATCAAAAAGAATTTAGTTTTTATTTTCAGAGAAAAAATTTAAAAAAAATATCTCAATTAACTTTAAAAGGAAATATTTCAACAAACAGAGAGTTAATAAATTTGAAAATGACTTCAGGGCATTCAGGTAACTGTAAATATAATCATTGATGTCTGCAATATGCGCTTAATTGCAGAACAGAAAATTGGCAGATGTAACACCGAAGGAAAGTCAAATGATAAAAATTTTATCTATTTCAGTAAAAAAAGAAAGCACATTATTAAAGAGGTTTTGAATAAAAATCTTTCAAGTAGCTGACCTCGTAGAAATAAAGATTGTACCTCCAGGCTTTAGAAATTGTTCTTCATTATAACTGAGTGTCTTTAATTAGTGAAGCGACCTTAGATGGGAAACAAAAGAGAGTGAGTTTTTAAATAAAAATCACAACCTTTATAATTTATTTTCTAAGATAATTAGTCAATGTTGAAAGATAACAGTTGCATGAAACACGATTTCATGAGGAATTAAACAGCAAGAATGCATGTAATTTTTAAACAAAGAGCTGAAATATGAAGTAGAAACTAAGGTATTAAAAGTAAAGTATCACTGAATAACACATATTTGAAATAATAATTACAACTTATCTAGTTAAATACATATAGTATGACAACGGTAGAAGTGCAAATTTCTAAGATGGTCAGAGCATGCTTAAACATTTCAGAATTGAATTAGAATACTCTAGGATGATTTGAACACATTTCAATTTATTTAAAATGTACAGTGCATGTCAGTCTCAGTAGTACATATTTGTAGAATGATTAGAATATACTTAAATATTCAGAATTAGTTTAAGCTATAACATGCTTAAGTTATAGTTTACACAGAAAAAGCACCACATAAATAAACATGAGGTTTATTATTTAATGTTTGTAAATAAAATTACATGATCAATTGCATACAGGTCAAAGGAGATACTCAGTTTCCATTCAAATTATCATGCAGGCCTCATATTTTCGAAGCATGGTCGATCAGATATTCTCAAATATTCCGGACGTTTCTTTTTGGACTTTCCTTTCGTAGATCTTTTCTACAGCTATTTGAGGTGCGCAACTAATTTCTCGGCGTTCTCTACGAAGGCATCATGCATCAACCATTTCAAGTGGCATTATTAGTTTTCTGTAAGGCATAATCAAGACGGCATTTTATTAAGGTTAACACGAAAGATCCACTTTTAACAAGGTGTGTTAAAATTTGCATACTCGAATTGGGGTTTTCCCGTACAAGATCTATAATAATTTCTGGAGTCCAAGCCGTTTGTAGAAGAATCATTATGACTGCCTGAACATTTCCTGGTCATCCGGAGCATGGTAGTTCCGACTTTCTTGAATATTCTGAATTTCTGTTTCGTAGATTTCCACATTATTGTAACGTGTGAAGTAGTTCCTCAGCGCTCTTCATGGAAGCATCACAAACCAAATACTCCATATGTTATTACAAGTTTAGAAGACTTACGAGTTAATTGATAGAGGAAAGTTTCACCTTTTGAAGAGGCTGTCACGAACGATTTGTCCTTGAAAATCTGTGCCAAAGTCCACATACTCACATACTCTGTACCAAATCTAGAATAATTTCTGCAATGTACAGAATACATATATTTGTTCATGATTCATTATGAAAATTATCTGGAAAACATCCAGGTCCTGTAATTTTTGGTTTAAGCATTTCTAAATTTTTATTCAAAACATAATTTTTCTCTGGTATCGCTGTAATTGAAAGCGGTATGAGCTTCACATTTTGCATTCCATTGTCAATTATAAGAAATATATATTCTTTAATTTTTATCGTTTAAATAATCTAGGGGGCTGTGGCCCCTGCTCGCCAACACCCAGAAAGCTCGATAGCTCCGATAGCTCGCTTCACTCGCTCACCATCTACTAAACTACTTTAGTCTAGCAAAAAATATAGTCAAACATTTTATTCCAAAATGGGATAAAACAATAAAAGACATAAAAAAAATGTGAAGCAAAAAGGAGACTGAAAAATTGAGTCTTAGGAAAGCTCTTTGTAAACATAAATAACTCCTCATTTAGTAACTATACACATCCACCACAGAAGCAATTAAAAAAAATTAGGTTTTACTCACAATTTTTCAAATTTGGAAACTATACCAAAGAAGCAAAGTTAAAAAAATTATATTTATAAAATGTTTCAAAGTAAGTACATTTAAATTCAGACCATTCCAAAATAAGGTAAAAAAAATGAAAGAAATAAAAAAAAACTGTAAGGTAAAATGTACACTCGAAAACTGAACCTTTGAAACAACTGGATCTTCTTATGCATGATTCATGAGAATTTTCATTCTTCTTGTCTTCTCTTTTTCAATGATTTCGTTTTAAAATCGATACGGCATGACTTATACTCATTGTAAAAAATTTTGACTTTAATTTTTCAAACGCGTTTGCTTGAAATCTTATCAAACCGTGTGTTGATGTTATTGAGCAAGGTCAAAGTGTTGCCAAACTGCGATTAACAAATCCAGCCTGATTTTGCGTACACATTTATATGTAAAGATAATATGTAATATATTATCTTTTTATGTAAGATACTATACGTAAAGATACTATTATATGTAAAGATACTATTGTTTTACTACAGAATCAAAGTTGATATTAAGAATTCGTTGTCTCTAGAATTTTTCTTACATGCAATATCATAAGCTGCATTTGGCAAACATTTTCAACCTACAATACTATACAATTCCGAATCATCTTATGTACTATATATATTCGAAATTTGTAATCTGGATCTAAGACATGTTGTATATTGAAGAACATGTAGAAAGCTTGCTTAATAAAATATATTAATTTCAGAAAGAAAATGAATTTCTTCTAAAATTAATGAAACTATCATTTTAAAAATGAAAAATAATTGCTAAGGTGAAAAGAAAAAAATTATATTCCAGAATTAAAGTAAGGTTTATAAATAGTTTATCTTACGTGATTACCTAATGGTCCATGAAGCATGAGGCATTTGTTCACTTAAAGAAATTCACACATGCTCTTGGAATTTTTGTTCCTGAATCGAAACGCACATTGAATGTTACTGAATCGGAACATATATACATAACTGGTGTTTTTTACTATTAAATTAATTGAAATCTCCATCCCTGCAAATACGAAAAAATAAATAAATATAAATTCTAAATACGTAAACAGATCATGACAAATTCTCTGACAATTTAAATAAATTTAAATAGAAAAAACTCGCTTACAAGAGTAAATTTGATTCTTGCAAGAGGTAATAAATAGGTTAAAAACATTCATTTATTGATCTGGATTAAACCTAATAAGACTTGCATTATTTAATTTTAAGCTCTAAACAGAAAATAAATCGTTCAAGGCATATAAACGTTCCGAATATCTGCTTCATTAAATGTTCAAATAAATAATTCTGCTTCATTTAAATGTTTTTTATTTAAAATGCCAGAATTACATTCAAACTTTATTTCAATAATACAGTTTTTTACTATGTTTTATAAAAATGTTCTTTTTAAAAATTTTAATTGATTATAAATAATTTGAATTATGTTTGGAAGTAATGAATGAAAGTCTATTTATATCTTATTGTCAAATTGTGAATTATGAAAGTTTATTTTATATCTTATTGCCAAATGCGAACAAAGAATTTTAAATTGAATTACTGAATATTATAAAATTCGATTGGAAAATATTAAAGTCCAAGTTGCTCTCCACTGTATTCTGTATTAATTTGATTCTTCTGTTAAGCTTTCTTTAAATTCTGCGAATTATTCACCCTGTCACTGAACTGTAAACAAAATAACAAAATTATATGCACTTCCTAAACCCGTAGCTATTCTATATGATAGGATGTTGTTTTTGAAACATCGATACTTTGAAATTATTTTTTAAATGTTATTTCTTTTCCGAATATCGACTAGCAAATATTTAAAAAATTATATGCATGAAAAATAAGAACTGTTTCAATATTTAAATATTTTTCTAATCTTTTAGCCTCTTTTTAAAGTTCCATACTTCCTAGAAAACAAATATACTTTTCTTACCACAAGTGATTTGAAATCCGATTCCTGTTCTACTCGAGTATTTATGAAAACGTACATTTTATTCCGATTCACTACGTCAAATTTTGATGTTTACACATATAAACTGAAGAATTCACTTTGAATGGATTTAACACGAATTGTCTCTCATTTTTGATTCTTTTAAGGAAAAGAATCTCCAAACCAACCACTCAGGTTACTTTGCTCATTCATATAGGGAAAATATTTGAATTTGATGGCCATTTTTTATGATGTATGCTGAGCGATTTACTAATAAAAAAGAGAATATCTCTAGGAAATGTTGTCTTCCATTTATTTGAAGGGTTATTGTTTCATAAATTTATGCTTTCACACATCATTTTGTGTTTGTTTATATTCGGCTATAATGCTCCAAGTAAATTATTAGATTATATAAATGTAATGATATTATCATAAAAGCGAAACAAATTTGGGAATGCAAAAGCTACATGTATAATGTAATATACTAGCATCATAAAGTGAAATATAAAATTAAAAAAAGTGAAGCAGTGTAGTAATGTAAAATTCAAATGTAGTGCAAAATTTGCTAAACGCAAGTATAAAAACTAATGACTTATATACTAATGAGTTATATAAAGTTCAAAATATTTAGAAGGTTCTTTTCCTTCAATAAGTCCTGTAAAATAATGACGATATATGAAAGAAATAGATATGATTAGAGAAGTAAAACGTAGAACGTAAAACATTTAATACGTAGAATGCAGAACATTCAATAAAAATGTGTTTGATACTAAAATCAATACGGTATGCTGGACCTATTGATAACCTTTCACACATAGTAGGATGCCTATGAGTGAATTTGAGTATGTCCTATAAGGTGACAAGTTTAAAAATTAATAATAAATAAATACATTAAAAACTTTGAAAAGTAGAAATACATCTCAGAATTATGCTTAACACATATGGATACATGACAAAATGTGATATACCACGAAAACCGAATAAAATATGACAATGCCAAAATCAAATGTGTAATGTTAAATATTAGCATCTGGTAGTAAAGTATAAAAAACATGAAGACCAAACAATGAAGCAATATGAAACACAAAAATAAAATTTACTAAATTGAAATATAAAAACGAATGGCTTATAAAAAGTTTTAATAATTTGAAAGGTTTTGCTCCTCTACTAATTCCTATAAAATTAATGAAGATGTATGTCAGAAATAGATATTAGCGAGTTAAAAGTTGAACATTCAATGAAAAATGTGTTTGATGCTAGAGTCAATATGGTATGCAGAATACACTGGTACATCCTAAAACGAGATGAATGTCACTAAATCAGATACATCCTATACACAGGACGTGTTGGTTTAACATATATCACACGTTTAGTAACAACTAGCCGCAATCTAATGTCCGATTTTATTAAATATAAGTTGTTTTTGATCTTTAGATTCTGTATCTTTTGCTATTTTGAAAAACTCTGAACGGGCGATGGGCTTCTTAACTTCACAAAACGGAAATTATATGCTCAAAAATATCGTTCCAGATTTCGCTGCTGAATAAGCTATTTTATTCTCATGAATGCTCACGTGACCCGAAACCTAACAGAAGATGATTTGAAAGCCATCATTTTTTGAAAGCCCAAAAGCGCATAAAATCCTAATAGAAACGGGATGCATTCGATTATGATAGAGCGAAAGTGTCTTTAAGGTCCTCTTGCTATCAATAAAGGCAATAAACAAAAGTTGTAGAAAGTGACATTTTCAAAAGTGCACACAAAAAAAGCAATGAACTCAGCATTAAAATCTGAGCAACAATTGTCACATTATTTTATGACTCTTATTAAAAGAGACTTTCTTTGCAAGCTAAAATAATTTATGCATCATAAATGTGGAATTGTTTAAAGGTTATGTACACAAAACCAAAAAAGTGTACGATATATTTATTAAATTAATAATCAAACTCTTAATGTGTTAATGTATGCTCTTCAATGGAAATTCTGGAAATGGAAATAAAATATTTTAAACAATAGAATCGATAATATAAATGGTATAAAAAAATTACATTTTATTATTAATGATGCATTTTATTTTTCAATGAATATGTAAGACATTTCTGGGTCTGGGTTATTCTCAGGGTCTTTAATTCTTTACTTTGCTCTCTAATTATGTCTCAAGGCTTCACCATAAGACTTTTAATGAATAAATAATTTTAATGTTTCAATACATTCATGGAAGAGACTCCTTAAAAATATTTTGCTTAGACTTTTTAATTTTAATGTTAAATTTCTTTTCGATTTATTTATTTTTTAAAATCTGTTATGTAAGCTCTTAGTGTATGTTTTTTACAAGATATGATGGATATGATACTATAGGATGCTTCTTCCGCTGAATTCAAATTGAATCAAATCAACTTTTCCCGATAATTAAGGTCCAAAAGTATTACAATATTGTGTTTTTTATTGGAAACATGTTATTACAAAATGCCAGAGCAATGTAAATTGGAAAAAAATCGAATTTGAAATATACAAAATTGAAGAAATTCAATTTCATCAGAAGTGTGTGCGAATGCATTTTGAGATATCCTTAAATGCATAAATCTACTCTGTTATACTCGATTCAATCTGTATATATACTTATATTAAATGTTTTATAAGTCGGGATTCCATTCATGTGTTGAAGGGGAGATGCTTGCGAAGCTCGATATTTCAGGATAAACAGTTTCTTTTAGTTTTACAATATTTTAAAAATATTTCCATGATACATTGTGTAGTATTCAGAATAAAGAACTAAATTGTTTTGTCATCAAGAAAAGTATAGACATTTCCGTGTTGTTTCATTCCTTAATCAATTTCATACCATGACCTCTAGAGATTTTAAAAGTTTCTTAATTTACAGTTCAGACTTGTCAAAGGAAACATCCGGGCATGACATGAATTATATGTTCTATTAAAAGCCTCCTTTTAATTCTTGAAATTTTATCACATGTGTAACATTAATTTGGATGTAATAACAGTTTTTCCCTTTTTGTAGACACCCGGGGAATCTCGTAATTAAGGATGAGATGTTTCCAGCCATCTTGCCAATTCGGTGAGTACAAAAAAGGTGGAGGACCTGATTCCTCCCATTGACGAGACGTACTTAATACTACAGAGTTGTACCAAGGCCAGTGATGGCCCTTAAGATTCAACCACAGTTCTCTCCAGTGTTGCTGTAGCGGCGGTCCGGTCATTTAGTATCTTTTTCTTTTTGAGAGGGCTTTCGGTCTGGACAGAAAGTCAGTAATATGGCTTTTCAATTTTTGTTACTTTTTATTGAGATTCTTCTATTTCCCAACAGGTTAGTTATAAAAAATTGGATGTACAATCCAGAAATAAAAAAAATTGATCTATCTAATAACATTTTCAGGTTAATGAATTGAAAAATAAGTTCCTAAATGCATGTCCCTCGCCATATTTTATCATTTAAAGAAACTGAGGATAAAATATGTTATCTCACTGAAATATACGAGAAAACCAAGAATAAAACAGACTCCCTTGTTTCAATTCCATAATGATTTTGGAAACACGAAATTTCTGAAGTCATATAAAGAATTTTTACCATTTTATCTCTGCAATTTATATCTCTTTCACTGCTTATGAATTAATGATTATCATTTGTTTCATAATCAATCAAATATTTGATTAGAAAGCTATAGGAAATCTGAATCATCTGCTGGAATGCTAAACCTTTGTTTTGTAAATCTGATGAAAGTTTCATTCTTATTATAAAGTTTCGAAGAATTTTTTTTATCAATGTAATTTTACTTAGAATTCTAAATGGTTTATGTGAAAACTTAATAGTTCTCAAGTGAATTGTTTATTGCAGCTAATGAAAGAAAAAAAAACTTTATGTAAAGAAACAGACAACGTATAAATTTATCATTAACTTTATTAAAGTATTTTTTTTATCAAAATATTTATTTTAAAACATAGGTCAAAACTCAAAGCAATTATTAATTTAAAAAAAGATTCGTTCAGAATGACTTTTTCAAAAATATGACATATATAAATAAATGACTTTAAGATACTTTTTCTGAGACAGGTGTGTAATTTGGTTTCCAGTAAGAGAATTTTCTCGGAATAATTTTTAAAACTCGTTTCTCCTTTGTTTACATCTATTATTCATGAATAATAATTTCTCTTTTTTAAGGAATAAATGTTTACTCACATTTACTCTTTGAGTTGAGTCTTTTAAACATCATTAATGTTTACAAATGAAGAAAAAGAAGATGAGAAGTTCACTTTGAAGAACAAAGAAAATATTTAAGTCTGTGAATTTTATTTTGCTGTCCTATGATCTATCATTAGATATATCTGAAAATTTAGGGTCATTATTTAGAGTTTAAGAGGCATATTTAACTTTTTCTTGGTTCAAATACAGTTATATTAAAACTAATTGAAAAAATCTGAAGTTGTTCTAGTATACATTGTCTTTATTAGATAACAGAAAAAAGAGGCTTATTCTTAGTCAGATATAAGATAACTGTTCTCCTACAAATATATTTTGATGGAGGAGTGCTAGAAATTTAATTACATTCCTTGAAAAATACTTAGCATACAAGAAGGCCAAAAAGAAGCAATAAAACGATATTTAATACAAAATAATGCTCTGTATTTTATTCCCTTAAACGTTTTTCGCTGAAATTTCTGTACAAAATCATGCAGAAATATTTCCTTCGAGAGTAGAGACTCTCGAAGGAAATATTTCGGCACTACTCTTCATAATGGTGGGTTTTTAATTAGAGGATAAAATATGAACAAGTGACATAAGTGGAGGATGTTATTTTTATATTTTATGCCCGTGAACAAGAGTAAAAAAACAGGAGTATTACTAACAGTCCTGTGATTTGAAAAGTATCATAAATATAAAAATAACAAGCAGATTATTACTGAATTTTCAAAGTAATAAACGAAAAAATATGGTTAAAATAAGAAGGAAGTCTGATGCAGGAAACTTATGGTAGCATTAAATCGTGTTCTTCTTATTAAAGAACAGCAATAAAAGTAAATGATCTTTAAAATAAAAACAATAAAAGGGATTGACCTTAGTTAATAAGTATGAATGCATTGTTCTAAATTTTAAAATGTGAACAAACATTTTTTATAAAAGGAAATACACAGCAAACTCAGAGCTAATCTTAACTAACAAAAGAGCCAAATGACATTAATATTTTAAAATAATAACAATGAATAGCATCATATCTATGTTTTTGCTAACAATCGACAGATTGGAATTTTGGATTCAACGCTACATAATTTAGCACGAGTCGGAAATAGGAAGGTAGAATGTGGAACTTGAAACCCACTTCGAGCATTTTAATTGGTTAAAAATTATGATAATTCTTGTCATTTCCTACAGGTGGCTTTCTCAAATATTCTCTCCATGAAAGTTGGTTTTTAGTTAATTTTTCAATTAATAAAATAAATTTTTGACTGTATTAAAATGTTTTAAATATTTATATATGATTTATGCGTTTATAATTCTAGACTTACATCAAAACTTCAAATGCGAAACATATGATTTGAAACAAAAGAGTGGGAACACTACTGTGTTTTTTATTTTTTTAATTTCAACCAGTATTTGACAAGATAAAATGTGATGTTTTCTAAAATTATCAGATCATGAAAAGGAATTTTACATTAATTTCAAATTTAATGAGGCCGTTTCTAATGGTGTTTGATTAACTGCCGTTTTGTTTTTGTTTTCAGAGTGAAAACTTTTAAAAAGTATATTTCGAATAAATTCCCAAACTCTACTATCTTTTTGAATGCTTTTCATTGCTCCTCCTTTATCATCATAAATCTAATTTCGCATTTATTATGTTCCTATTACGGTTTCTTTCAGTAAATATTAGTAATTTAGCAAATTTATAATATGGGAAATATCAGAAAATAATGGTTTTGTGGGATGCTCTTGGCTGATATATTGTTTGAGTAATACAAATATTTCCATTTATTCCTGTCATGTTAGCTACAGATTTACAACGTTACAGAAACTTTATTCTGGATTAATAGTAGCTCATTTTCAAACTAACAAAACGAGAATAATGGAAACTATTAGAAAAAAATGATTACTTTGTTTTTTATTAAAACATATATTAACATAAACATAAAACCAAAAAAGCAGATATTTTTATATTAGTGATAATTATAAATATATTATGAAGTATTTTTTTGTTCAATAGGGAAAAAGGTCTTGTTTAAAAGAATGTTCTAATCTTTTCCAGATGACAGTTCTTAAAGCCTATTTAATGCCGTTCTTAAAGGATCGATAATGCCTTACTTTCGATGTGATAGTGAGTCTTCCTTTAAATATTCATCTTTCTAATAATAAAGTTATGTCAGGACCTATTGAAAAAAGCAAAATAGAATCTGTTTGAAAATATTTGTTCGACTTTCATACCTTCCTATTCGACTTTCATACCTTGTTCGACTTTCATACCTTCAAAGGAAAAGGTAAAAAGATACGAAGCGACACCGTGGGTATGAATGAAGACTTTATTCAAAGTATATGGCATGTGCCTGAGCACAACAATCCTATTGATTTACGAGCTGAAGGATTAATTTTTTACAGAATTCATGTGGTCATGATGAGACTCAGTCGTTCATAGCGTCCTTAAGTTCGTCGTCCAAGGTCCGCTACTTGTTGAATTCCTCTAGCTCAAAAGAACCATTAGTTCCGACATGTACTGCGGGACACTCCGAAGACTGTGCAAATCCATCAAAAACAAAAGACCCAGGCTACTCACGGAGAGTGTGACTATCCTCCATGATAACGCACGTCCACACGTCTCCAAGATAACTTGCGAGGAACTGGTAAGTTCAAGTGGGGCAGCTCGATCATTTGCTTTACAACCAGAACGTATCTCCTTGCTATTTTCATGTGTTTGGTCTCCTGAAAAAACAGCTGAAAGGGAAAAGCTTCGCCTTGGAAGGTTAACTCAAGAATACTGTGAAAGACTGGGTTTCGTCATAGAAATAGTAACCTGGTGGCCATTTCCAAGCCATTCCTTTGACCGATAGATCTCTGATGGTAGAAAAATACATGTTGATTAGTTGCTTTTAAAATGATATTTTTCAGTAACATACTTTCGCTTTTGATAACCAAAAGGAAAATTGGTCAGATGTATTAATCACATAATCAATAAAACGGAAATCAACAAAAACGTGAAGTTCTAAACCTTATGTTAAATACAAGATACAGTAAAGCATTATTGTTTATGTGATCAAAAAATGTATGAATTACAACTAAAAATGCATCCTACTAAAAGCAATGAAAATTTCAAGGTGTTGAATTACGAAAATGTGTTCAAGTCTTGAAAAACTTAAATAACTCAACCTATATAGATTTTTCTGCTTGTTAAAATATTGTTGATCCTTCTTGTTTTTATGATTAAAGGATTTTTCTTTTTCTCATTCATAGTTTTAGATTTAGATGTGGTTTGTTGGAACTAATAGATTATTACAGAAATCTTTCAGATGCCTAGAAGACATTTCCTAGTTAGGAGAAATATATTCGGACGTTTTTTCTCAAATTTCAGATTCATATTTTAATATGGGCTCATGTTGTATCCGCTTATTGAAACATGATACCAAACAACCCAAACGCGATTGTAGTTTCGTAAATCAATGAACGTCCAATTTCTAACAAATGACCAGCAATTCAAATCATGGTTCTTCAAGAAATTTATCGTCTACACGCCTAATGCAAATTAATTCCTTTTAAAGTCACTTGTCGTTTGTAACGTCACTTTCCAAAAAACAATTTATTCTCATTGAAATATAATACCAAGCAAAGCAACACACAGTTATATTTTAATTCAACGACCTTGTAATCTGTAAAAAAAGGCT
>JAPMOQ010051293.1:646573-677335 GCA_026543055.1 Argiope trifasciata
TCCATGGAGGTCAGAGTAGGGGTGTTTTATTTCTGGCCACCTTGTATTTAGAAACAATATCTCCTCGCAAAAATCCTCTCACATCAATTATGTCAAACGCCGATATTTCAGTGTTCAAAAAACGAAACACGGATCCACTTATTTCTAAAAGCACAATCAAACCGTCTATGAATGCCATCGTTAAGAAAAAATACTTATAATTATTCTTTCGAACATCACAAAGAGATGGGAAGCAAAGTGGGAAAATTATGTAAATGATTTTTATCTTTTATCTACCTATAAACAACTTTTCCCACTTTAAAATTCAAGGCAAAATTTAGATGTTTATTGGTTCTTATGGCACTTGCCATAGGACAAGCCCGTTGATTACGAAGACAAGTTTAAGTTGATAAAGTGCAGCTCTGGATTTTTTTTCAATAGTGCCATCTAGGGCCATGAGTACAACTTTGCCACTCATGCGTCGCAACTCGTTTTACGGCGTGGACTTCATAACTTATTTTCATTCATTCATTCACATATCGAAAATTATACTGAATCAGAGAACAATAATCTCTGAACCAGCAACTCTAGCGGTGTTACTCTCTACATGGAAGGCTTTGTGGCCACCACAAATTTACACTAGCGTCAGTCACCACGGATAATCTTCTACTTGCGAGGTCGAACTTCGAACCTAATAGACATCAGCTCCATATCCTACCAACCTGGTTGTCGTGGCCTCACAATTTAAATATATAAGCTATTAAAATCCTATCTTCACAATGTTAGATAATATTTGAGTAATAAAATCGTTAATTAGATCATTGTAAGTAAACAAATAATTCGATATTACTATATTTAATAACAATTTCTTCTAATTATTGTAAAAACAGTTAATGTCAAATTCGTCTATTGAATTGACTATATACTCTAAGCTTACTTCAAAGCTCTTCTCTTACTCTTCTAAGCTTACTTCAGTAAGATATTATTAAGTTTGGAGAGATATTAAATATTCTCATATTGTTCAGATTGCTAATGTTGAACTGTAGTATTTTTAAAAATAGAAAGTACGGCCAGAAAAAAGAATTTAGCATAAATTAAGAGGAAAACTGTTAGCATTTTCCTTGCAATCAAAATTTGAAGAATTAAAAGGTTTGAAAAATTCAAAAATAATACCCTTCCCACAGAATAACTGTTTTAATTTAATTGAAAAAGCTCATAGTGTTTTATATTGAAATTGAGAAAATTATCTTTGCCGTTTATCTGTTATTTGAACAAAGTATTTTCATATTTACAATCAAGATGTAATTTAGTTAGATAGTCTTAACTTCTCTACCTAAGATTACTACAGAGAATAGTAATATGTTTCATTATGTAATATAAAATCTATTAATTTAAGTTTCTTTATCAACAGTCTGCAAATTGACCATATGCTCCAAAGTATATCTGCGTCAAGAGATATGCATATATATTAAGTGTTCACAGCATGTTAAATTTTATTTCTTTTATAATTTCAGATTTCTTTCAAAATAAAAAGTTTAACCAGAAACAAAAATTTAATATAAATTAAGGAAAAGAAACTACTCCATTCTTTGTTTTAACCAGAATAAGAAAAAAGTGAAAGATAAGAAAAACGAAAAATAAAAGCTCAGCCTAAAGAAAAACTGCCTTCATTCAATTAAAAGAGCTCATCTAGTTTTATATACAGCACGGTAATTGATTAAATGAAGATCCAAGTTTAATTAAACTCCAATTTCCTTTCTTTCATAAAATCAAGTACCTATTTAACATTTTCTGTTTTTCTTTAAGGGAAAGTAATGCATCTGGCTGGCATGTTAGTTTTTGTATGTTTGAGTAAGAAAACTTCTCCTCATTTTTATTTTTTAAACTAGAAAATGATCTTTAAATTTTTTTCATTTAATCTTGCTTTGTATGACAAATTAAAACAGGCCAAGACCAAATAATTAATTATTTGTAATGAAGATAAGCGCCAACAGCTTGTAGAATGTACGTTTAAATAGTATTCTGTTCTTTTATCTGACTAAAGACTGAAAAAAATAGTCACTTTATGTTGGAGAATCTGAGAGATAGATATTATTGAAAAAAAATCTAAAAGGATTTCTGACACTAAACTAATTGCATGATTAGAATTTTTAGAACTTATAAAGAGTTATGAAAGCATGATCAGTAATACGAAGTAAATTTATAAGATTGGAAGGAATGTTTTAATTGATTTCTTCGCTTTTTACACTTAATTGAAATAAAATGTGATCATAATTTATATTAGTTTGAGAATTTGTTCTTTTCTTTTTTGGTTTATAATTTTTGCATAAACTAGTAAAAAATTAGAAACATAAAAGTCCATGTGAGATATTTCAATGATCATGTGGTTGAAAAATTCCATTTAGTACACATCAAGTAACTTATAATATGACTGCTCCGACCAGTTCGGAGGAACATGGCAAAAACATGGCTGATGCACCGCTAAAACAGTAACTGTGATGAGAGCTATGGTTGAGTCCTATGAGCCATCACCGGTCACGGTACACTTCCCTGAGGAAGTATGTCCCATCATTGATGGTACAGCCAGGCCCGCACGTTTTTCTATACCCACAAGTATGGCGAGAATCAACCACCATACCCTTCCACCACCTTCTCAGCCGAAATTATAAGTTGCCCTCTTTCGTGAGACCCCTCAAAGGATTGGAACTTTATAGTGGCAACTATTTTTTTACATGGGATACAAAATCGATTCATGTCTCCATATTTTACAGCCCTTCACTATAGTCACCAGTATAATGATATCATTAGTTTGACTGACGTTTCCATTTTGGTTGATATGATCTAACCCAAATCTCATCCAGTGTAATTACATTGCTGTTCAACCTCCTTTGCTGCTGCACATACAATTTTTACCCAACTTCGATGTTCTTGTTTTGAATAAATCCTGACAACACTTTCTTTAGACAGCAAGTTAATAGAATGATCAGTTCTTCGCGTCACTTTGCATTCTCGTGACGTAGGAAGGACAAGTCCTTTTTTTTGAGAGGTAAGGTAGACATGTAGCTAACGTGTGGTATCTATGGCATTCTTTGGATTGGTTGCATGGCGTTTTTACAGCTGGGTTGCCACTATTAAAGTTCCAGAATTCATAATAAAACAATGTACAGGACAACAGTAATATTGCTGAAAGGATGAAAGGTTTTTAAATTAAAATCTACAAAATATTGGTGTAATTTCACTTAATGATAATCTCAGTTATTCGAAGACATTTTTTGCATTACTAATCGTACAAAAAATAAAACATAAAGTTACCTAAAAAAATTGCTTAAAATATATTTTGTGATCCTATTAAGTTAAGTAGAAATAGGAGATACAACTCCTAAAGACGAATACATCTGTCTTAAAGGAAGATGATAGTTATAATTCATGTGTTGCGAATGAAGTGATATCAAAATTCCTTCAAGACAGATAGAAAAATAGTAGAACTGAAAAAGACATTCGTAACAATTAGACAACCAGAAAATATAGATAAAATTGGTAAGAATCCATTTTGAGAGCAAGTTTCTATCATGCTCTTCATGAAGATAATTTGCAATACTCGATCTCGAAATCAAAATAAATAAATTTGAATATTTCAACTGGGTACAATTCTCATTGATGTATGTATTTATACTTAATTTATTGTGGAATGTATCGTGATGAAGCCATATTTAAAAAAAGTTCAACGTTCATATATTTTCTTGACTAAAATACAATAAAGTTGTAACAATACAAGAAAATTGATAAAGTAAAAAGAAAAGAAAAGAAAAATTCATTTCCAATATTAGTAAAAAGTCACTGGCTTTAGAAAATTCTAGCAGTTGCATGTTCTTTAACTATTTGGATTATATTATTAAAATATTTATCTTAAAAGAAAGAGTCGGAAATTTTTTATTTTTATTTTTGTCTTTATTTCCTGTTTCAAAAAATCTACATATTTACTATATATTATTATCATGTTTTCTTAATGACTTGCTTCAAAGTGACAAATTGAAGCATTGTCTACAAAACATTTCGACTTCCAGAAACCAATATTCTTAAAACCATAGCCTAAAAATGAGAATTCAGTGTATTTTTCTCACAATTAAACTTAGCTAAGATTTAAGATTGAGTGATCCCGATAAATTAAACATTAAACATTGAATACAACTAAGTACAAAACTAATACTAACTAACTAAGTAGTAAATAATAATAAAATAAGTACACAACTAAGTACACAAAACTAATAATAAAGATTTATTATCATACTCTTATATTCTATGAATGTTATATCAGAATCCTTAAATACGAGCAAATATTATCACAAATTTGAGATTTATAAAGAAATTGTATAATTGAATATTATAATGTTGACGATGGTAAATACTGCTGAGCAGCCGAGCTGTTATTAATACTTTATGTTTTAGAATATGTTATTCTTCGAAATGCATATAATATAAGGATAAAAGAATTTTCATATTTGAAGAATGCAGCGTACAAGATATGGTGGAAAGAGAAATGAATCTGGAAGACAGGTTTATCCAGGTTCCATGATGACAAACTGAAAAAAAAGTGACGATATGCGTAAAAAAGAGAAAATAGAGTTGAAAGCGATTTCAGGAAGTTAAATGCTACGTGAAAATCCTTCTGGATCTTCCGTGTCGAAATTGTGATAGAAAATATTTCAAGAAATTATAGAAATAAGAAAGAAAGTTATTTTAAAATATTTTTATGCTGCATTAGGAATCCTAAAGTAATCATAGATTCATTAGAAAACATGCATCATCCACGTTTTCATATTCATAGCCTCTCTCATTTGTATAAATGATAAAACTTTATCAATAAGCCATTATTTCAATGTAAAAGTAACATAATTGTAATATATCTCTTTCAATTATGTAAATGTTGCTAACAGCATTACTTAAAAAAAAATTTTATTGAAACAATCAGGTCAAGCATATTTGAAAAAAGACCCTGGCAAAATCATCAGGATTTAATAAATAATTAAACTACTAGAAAAAGGATTACTATTATAAAGCTAGTTAAGGTATTGCTCAACAGAAAAAAATATACAGATATTATATAGCTTCCCTTGGTAAAAGATAAATATATACACTACTGAAGACATCATAGAGCATCTTGAGTGGTCTGAAGTAAATAGTTCTTTCTTAGCTTACAAGAGTCGAGTCCGTTACAAATTTAATTGTTATGAAAATTTAAGAACAGCATTATTTTCACAATTATCTCTCTTAATGTGTATTCTAAATTAGAAATTTCAAAAATAAATTGGCAAAATTAATTTATCCTACAAGATAATAGATTATAGTTAATAACTGACGAGATTATTAAAGCTGTGCTAGCCATATAATTAATTTGTGTTGTGATACTATGCGTAGTAAGATTTTGAAACTCAAAATTATTGTTCACTTTATTATAGGTGTGGTGATGACTCTCATGATATGCCACAACATGTTTTATTATTTTTATTTTATCTATTATATGAGAAAAAAGTATTAAACATCAAAACATTTCTCCAACTTCATAAAAATTGATTTTAAAAGCCCATATTATCTTGCATCTCCTATATTACAATGAAATAACAATTTTTCTAAATATAATAATAAAAAATTGATGTTTTTTTCCCAACTGAATCAGTTTTCTCTGTTTTGTACTCTGTCTCGAACGGAGTCATATGTTATTTTAGTAGATGTAAACTGGATGATTTTTAGTTAATATAAAATGTGCTTCTTAGACCTTTAAATAGATAAATAGACGATATAAGGCGATCGAAAATGGAGTTTGATGATTTTTCAAGAGGTATTTTTTTAAGTATCTAAATTTTTGACTTTCTTTCCAAGTTTCTCTATGACGATCGTAACCATATTTTTCACTGAAATCATTATTTGATATGTCGTTTAACTTATCTAGTTTAATATTAATGCCATTATGATGATTTGTAAGAAAAAAGTATCTACTGTTGCTTTAATCCAAATAAAGTAAATTTAGATGACTTAAAACAAAATGGATGTTGGTCCAGTATTTCCTCACATCTTATATACGTTAACTGTTTCCATAAATAATCCGCTCTTCAAACACTAAAATAACATTATTTAGTGTTGTTTCTAAGGTTTAAAAAATCTTTAATAATATAACAAATATCTCAAAAATTTAACAAGTTTTGAGAAAGTCTAATCACATTTTGGGTATGAAAAATTTCAACGATTTGAACTTAATTGAATTAAATTTAATTGAATGAATTAAATGATAATTAAATTATTTGAATTGAAATTTAATGGAATCAGAGGTCCAGTTGTTTAAGGCTAAGCCTGTGTGAGGGATATTAAGAGCTTGGAGCTTTCGAGAAAATGGGATGGTTTAGCTCTAATTTATGCTCTTAATAATTATTATTGAGAAACTGTTAAACAAATATGAAGTTTCATTCTGTGGTCTAGTTCAAAGTTAATGATTTTCGTGTTTTTCTTCCTCTAATAAATAACCCCAAAGATATATGTGCGTTTCCTCTAAAATTGACTAGAAAGATTATCAATACCTTAAGAAGAAACTAAGAGCTCTTGAATTAATGCAACAACAAGGCATTTCTTGGATACTTGATTAGTATACTTGGTAATGCAATGTAATATATGATTGATTGGATACTTGGAGAATTTCTTTTCCTCTAATGTTTTCTTAATTCAACAACATTTAGTTCATGCCTAGTTGCACCAATTGGAATAATTAATAAAATGCTTTTACTGTCACGAGTTTTTAAATCCAACTACACATTATTTTATATAAATTATAATATAAATAATATTAATAATATAAATATAAATTTTCATTCTTGACCAGAATGCACTGAATCAATAGTTTGGAAGTTTATTAATGATTAAACAGTCATTAATTTTATTTCTGTTCTCTTAATATAGTTATAAATTGCATTTTTAAAATACTCATATATGTTATTTTTATACCTATAATATTCTTCTCTGTAAGCTAATATATTTATAAATCATGTTTGAAAAATACTCATATATGTTATTTTCATATCTTTATTGTCCTTCCCTGTAAGCTGATATAATTATAAATTTTATTTCAAAAATAAAATTTATATTTAAATTAGCAATTTCATCTTAAAAACGTGATAGAAATTTCCTGATTCGATATTATTTTAACTCGGTACGACTTTCCTGTTTATAAATTTTTATTACACATTGTCAATGACATTTAAGCAATAATTTAATATCTATTATATTTACAGTGAATATTAAAAATGGATACAGAAAAAAATTAGTTTCACTCATCAACTAGATTATGTGTTGTGCAAATAATTAGGTTTAATACAGCATGTTAATTCAATGATCATAAAAATCCAAGAGCCTCTTCAAGTTAAAACCGAAAAAAAGTTTTTATTGTGATATAATGGAAAGTGAAAAGAAGAAAGTAAATTTTAATTAAAACGAAACGTTCATTTAATCAAGTACTTTGTTCGAGAAGGAACTCAATAAACTTGTTAAATGTGACACAGCCATACGTTCCATCCAATTATTTTTTTCCTCCGAAGATTTCGAGATGTTCTCTCTTCGAAGTAAATAAAGAATACTTTTTTCGGCTTCTCGATTTCTCAAGGATTTTTTTTTTACTGATACAAAAAAAAATTTATATTATCTAATATGAAAATAATGTAACAATTCCTGACATTAAATCAACTTAAATGACTCAGGTTATATTTGAAAATCATATTCTTTCTATAGATTGTAGGTTATATTCATATTTATGAATAAAATTTTACATTTTTAATAATTGTAATTCACATATAGAACTAATACATGCAAGCTAGGAAAATGTTGGGAAAAGCATTTTTATTGTTGTAAATTCTTCAACGTTAAATGTTACAATATTTTTAATTTTAATAAATGCATCCTAAAATTGATTGAATACAAATCTTAAAAAATATGTGAGATTTTTTGACATCATTTAAAACCTCCATAATATTTTAGAGGTAAACACTTTTCTGAAAATAAAACAAAAATTAATGCCAACTTTTTATTGTCAATCTAATGAGAGCGTGCATTCAGTATATTTCCTGCAAATTAGAGCAATGTATTAGACTATAGATAAGAAAATTAGATAATATATAAACGCATTAGGTATGCAAATTAAATAATAAACGCATAAGATAAGTAAATTAGATGCTGATGAACTTAATAAGATTTTTATGGTAAAATAAAAATTAATAAATAGTCATTCGAAACATTATTTTATTTTAAGAAATCCCTTACTTATACATTTTTTATTTCTATGCATTTAAACATTGCAACACCTATATTTTAACTATAAAATCATCCCCAAAATTTTATTATTCCAGCTCTTTTTTTTTATTTGTATTCTCAATTCTGAAAAATAAATAAATAAATAAAATCACGTGAACTGACGACAATGAGAATTATTACGAAGAAAATTTAACTATTACACCAGAGATTCTTAGGACTGATGTTCGTCGTCAACTTCATATTTGGATATCTCTCTTTATTCACTCTGAATAGTTAAGTTTGACTATATAAAAAATCTAGTTCAATGGTTGCTAGTACATGCATGTTTAATTTTCATAAATCAATGACTTTCCAAATTATAAATTTTCATTCCGGGTTTAAACATAACTTAAGAAATAGCTTTGGAAAGTTTTCGGGATTATTTTATTCGAAGTGTTTTATGTGTTATTTATAATATATATATATATATATATATATATATATATATATATATATATATATATATATATATATATAATAAATTAGTGAAAAAAATATATATCGCTTTTTGATATTGTCTTGCATTTGTTCATAATGATAGAAAGAGTAAGCGAATTTTAAGAAGTTTAATATATTGATAACTTTACAGTCTTGATTTTTTTTGCTTTCATTTTACTCTTTTTTCCTTTACTTTCATTTACATTTTTCCATACATGTCACCAGTGACACTCATTTGAATTTAATAGGTTGACTCTCAACAGGAATTTTCCATGAATAATGACTGTTCATTTATTCTCTGAACTATCAGTTAGCACTATATTTTCTCTCTCATCTAGGAACTTCTTCAACTACTTTAATTCAAAATTCTTATCTGAGTTTAATTTAGTTCAGAATTCATGACTGTACTTATGGACTATTAGAAAGAACTTTTTTATATTGTCTTGCAAATGTATCTTTTTATCTTGATGACATCTAAATTAAAGTTATCTTGCTGTTCGAAAATGTACTTAATTTCTTCACATCTTCATTTATTTAATTTCTTCTTCAATTTAATGCACATCTTCTTTAGTTGTGAACATTTTGTTCTCCCATCAGGAATGTAATACTAAATGAATAACAGCTCATCAATTTGTGTTAAAAGCGAACTACAAATTATTTTCTTTCGAAAGAGAAAAAAAGTCCATCTAAACAAATGTGTGTGGACAAAATTATTTCATTTCTATTTTTGGAAGTCAAATCATGGGGTTTTTTGTTCCAACAAATCTTTTCCTCTTTTCCATCATTTTGTAATTTGTAGCATTAAAGAAGAAATGATTCTGATTAGGGAGTCAGAAAATTTGAAATACTTTAAAACGAGAGTTTGTCAGAAAAACTTAAAAGTAATTTCACCCCTTCGTTTCATTATGTATTTTAATTTTTGAAAATTTTCCCTAATACTTTTTAACCTCCCCTAAAAATCTAACCCTGAAGGTTACCTCGAAAGGAGGATAAGGAGCATGGTTGAAGGTTTTACCCTAAAATGGAAGTAATTTTTATCCGTGTGACTTCAATTTTTATCCGTGTATGAGGATGCGTGAAAAGGTGGGGATGTGGAATCTGTCTCCTCCCATCTATATCTATGACTGGACGTACATCTTTAGAGAGGGATTGTACTATGGTCAATGATGACCTTTAGGATTCAACCACAGTTCCCATCAGTGTTGCAATATCTTCGATCCGATCATTCAGTAATTTTTATCCGTGTGTTTTCGGAAGGGTAGAAGAATCAGTGATATGAATTATAATGTTATCCTCCCCTATAAGGTTATTGATTTTTCGAAAATAATTTTTTTTATTAAATATAGGATTCATAAAGAAAAAAGAAATGAACTATCTCCAAGATGATTAGATTATTTTTTTCTCGCGTCTCAATGAACAAAGATGACAGCAGTCTGTTGGCTGTTATCGCATTTCTATTAACCGTAAGCATTCAACTTTATGTTAGAATATTAATAAAAGCCATGGATTATCCTTATTACTTTATGATCTATGTATTATAACTTGATTTAACGTTAAAGAAATGAAGTATCTAAGGTGCTCATGTAATGAAATAAAGTGTCTACTTGGATAAGAATAACATAACTGGGAAGTCCAAATTAAAAAGATACCTTGGTTGCCTCACTTGCAGAGAAAGAAATGTTTTCTGTGCTGTATTGTCAAAAAAACAAGCAAGATATTTCATAAACAGGAGTCAAATAGTTTTATTTATTACTAGCTAGTACCCAGAGAGTTGCTGTCGCCGGAAAAAGTAATATTAAATGAAATCCTTCATCAATTTGGCAATCCTTTATTAAAATATGATGAACAGTAAGACAGTATATAAAATACGAACCAACAAATATTCATTTATATATATTAGATTTATGTGTTCTTTTAGAATTGTGAAAATTACTGCTGTTTCAAAATGGTAATGGAATAAACTACAGTATCTTGAGATTCTTTTAATATTCGTTCATAATTCTTAAATTTAGTTATAGTAAAAGTATATAAAATATTTTTTAGATTGATCAAGCATAGAAAATATATTTGTACCATAAAACCATTGATACAGTTGAAAAGACAATTTTTGAAAATTAAGATGGTGCAAAATTATTTGTACTACAATATTGTTGGTAGTTACTGCGAAAAACGCTGAAATTTATTTAAAAATTAAAAAAAACAACAACCCATGGTTGGTCTCCCCAAAACTTTCTCGCATAATCTGTAATAAAGTTATTACCTCTGAAAATGACTTGCATGACATTTGCATGCTGTAGCTACAAAATATTAACCTTTTACTTATCTTCTAGGCGAGTTATTTGAAAATTTATCCTTGGTAAATAGATGCGGTTGAGATTCGATGTTTTTTAAAAAATTAGATAATTTTACTATTTCTATAACCATCCTGTAAGTGTAAACT
Source organism: Argiope trifasciata (assembly GCA_026543055.1). Taxonomy (NCBI): domain Eukaryota; kingdom Metazoa; phylum Arthropoda; class Arachnida; order Araneae; family Araneidae; genus Argiope; species Argiope trifasciata. The sequence goes on from JAPMOQ010051293.1 coordinate 657,759, forward strand.
AAAACCTGACCAAGCCTCATCGTAATCGGATGAGCGGTTTAGGAAGGCATAAAAATCATATAGACAAACATTCATTTTTATTTATATAGAGCATTATTGTTATTATTTTAAGTGTCACTCTAATTTATTTTGTCAAAACATTCGCTTTATTGTTAATCTAATTAATATGGCTTTACGTTGTTGGAATGCATTTCAGAGTGCTTGTAATGAGGGCTTGACCTGCAGTAAAAAGTTACTTTAATCTTTGTTTCAAATTGATATTGAAATTACCATTATCTTAATGTATGTTGTTAAATTATCAGAAAACATTAGTTCTGATAGAATACAATAAAATTTCAAGCAGCGTTAACAAAAACTACATAATATTTCGCGTAATCGAGATGTTAAAGATTTGCAAAAATACATGTGATAAAAGAAAAAAAAATGTTAATTTAGTATTAAGGAGAAAAATTTACCAATTCTTTGCAAAAGTATAAAAGTTTTATCAAACATTTAATAAATTTGCATGTATATGCATTCATTTGATTGAAGAATTTTTTTAAATACTAAATTATATCTGTAATGTTTTTAACAGGGATCTACTTTTGCAAGTTAACTTCGGATTTTAAACAATCACAAGTCTTAAGTTATTTTGAATTTCAGGACAATTGTATTATTTTTTTTTGTTTTAATTCATCTAATTGACTCTTCTTTCAGAAAAAGTACTTTTTTCAACGAATATAAAATGACAAAAAAATACCCCTTTATTTACTCCAGAAGAAGAATGACTTTTCGAAATCAGCAGGAAAAAAAATTAACAGCTGAAATGTATGGCTATGTCACATTTAACAAGCTCCTCGAGTTTCATCTTCAACAATGTGCTTGATTAAAAGAACGTTTCGTTTTAATTAAAATTCAATTTCCTCTTTTTTCAATTTCCATTATGTTTCAATCAAAGCGCTTTTTTTTGGTTTCAACTTGGAGAAGATGTTAGTTTTTTACTTTCTTGATTACTGAGTATAAAAATTATAATCGGAAATCGATATTTTGATGATATTTTTAAAACCTCCTTAAGTTCGAATAATACATTTTTGATATTCTGTCTGTTTACTTGTCCTTCAGTATGTCTGTAAACACGATAATTTAAAATGTTTCGAGCTAAACAGATAAAATTTGAGACTTAGTAATTTATAGATTAAAAAAAAATGTGAATGAATTTTATTAAAAAAAAACAAGTCTGTTTGCTTGATTGTTTGGCTATAAATGAACTCGATAACTTCAAATAGCAAGGATCTAAATAAATAAAATTTAGCGTGTGTGTTTATCATCTGCTTCTTATTGACTGTCTCGAATTTTTGTTACTCTTATATTGTCAAAGTGTAAACCAAATGTCTGTTTGAACTTCTTGCCAATCCTTAATCATCTAGCGATCTTTACTTCCACTTGCGTATAAAGGGAGTAAATCCTAAGAAGAATGACGAATTAATAAACTTATATATGTTATATTATGACAATAATTGTAGTTCTTTATCAAATTTTAGTCTCAATCGGCTAACAAAAAAGGCGCACAAATTGGCTCACTGGTTTGCTTTAAGAAAGATGCTGGAATTATGCCAAAGATCTACATTAGTGCTCTACAAAAGTTAAAATTAAAATTAAAGAAAAACAATGACATTACTCTAAAAATAACATACAGAATACAATGAAACTCCCAAAGTATACTCATAGTCAGGAAAAATGAAAGGGATATTAGGTTGTTATAAAAATTAGCATATGTATAAAATGAGAAATTAGCATATGTATAAAACGAGAAATTAGCGCATGTATAAAATGAGAAATTAGCATATGTATAAAATGAGAAAATAGCGTATGTATAAAATGAGAAATTAGCATACGTATAAGGAGTGTCAATTTGATATTGTCAATATCTTCCCCTGTCGGAAGCAATACAACACATATAATGATGCTGGCAATAAAGCTATCTACTAATTTTGTAGAAAATGAGAGACAGGCAGATGCAAGCCGGGAAAGAGCCAAAAAAAGATAAATCCCTCCTTAAATTTCTTAACTTATTCCAAGCACGCTTTGTGTCAAGCAATCGTGTTGGACACTCCATGCGCTGCAGTTTTTTCCTGCTAAGGTAATCATTCACGATATGAGTAGCACTGTCGTAATGTAGCAATAAGTCATCTTTTAATATCCCAAAGGGGCAAACATAAGAATCGAGGGTGCCATCTCTAGTGGCCTAGGCATTTACGGTTCCACGTGGAAAGACATGTACATTTATCCAAATAAATACCATTTAAACACTAACCTTACATCTTTTACGTATCATTTTTATAGATGTTTAGGGGGTTATAGCTTGTTTCAAGGTCTCTTGAATTCAAATAACTCTTCCTACTGCTTTGGTAGCTAAACATAAACTCGTCCGTAAAGAAAGCAACCCACCATTGAGATCTGTCTGGTATGATATGCTAATGTGGCCACCTCAGCGTCATCTACAATGACGTGATGCCTTTTGTACTAATAATTATGAAATATTCTACGGAGTGTTGACTTTGACATTAGCCTTCGGCTTGCTGCAGCATATGATATGAATTGATTTATAATCCTATTCTTTGATGCGTATAAGATCAATCCTTGATGCTTGGCGTAATTATAAGCCTTTTACGTTGGAATTTATTAGATGCCGAATCCGTGATTTAAAATTGCTTCCAAAGCCTTTTAAACACAGACGAACAAACATTTAGCTTCTAATTTCTGTCTTATCTTTAATCTCCCAAATACTCTCCATCGCAATTATTTGTGGAAATGATGCAGCTTGGTTAGTTTGCACATTGGCCATCTCAGATTTCATATCTCAGTATCATAGCGAATTTAAAGCCTTTTTCTCATACATGTAATTTTATGTTTTTTGTGGGTATCAAAACTGGCTCCCTTTAATTCCCTATTCCCTTTAATGGTTAATTGTTGAAATATACTCATGCCCATAAATTAAGTACAGTTCAGAATAACTCAGAAATCGAATTCTAAGGTAAAAATTTCACTTTTGAAATGATTGTACACATCTTCAAGAATAACATGCATTTTAAAGAAAACCATCTGATAGCTAAGATGAGAGTGTTAAAGATGAGTATATAAGTAATGGTCACAAAGGAATAAAATTGTTCAAAAAGGTTCGGTAAACCACTGATAGCCATACACAAGAAGTTATGGTATAGAGGATGCATATGGATAATTTTCTTACTTGGTAAGATTATCAGCCATCTAGAATGTGGGCATGCTCCAATAGACGTATCCAAAGAACTTGAAATAACATGAAGAGTGATCGCTAATCTTCTGAAAAATGATAGGAATGTCAGTAGAATTTACAGCACGGATCTTTTCAAAGCTACAAAAAAGGATGAAATTGGTATTTTGCAATAATTAAAAAAAAAAAAAACAGGTGGAGCACAACATCGGACTTATCTCTTCAGCTACCTTCAGCCATGAGTGAGATAGTACCAAAGCAAACCTTATATAGACATTTGGGTCATATTGATATAGATGCTATCAGATCAGTCAAATATGTTCTAACCACAACAAATTACTGTCAATGATGATTTTGGAGTAGAGAGCATGAAATGTTGCATCGTCATAGTGGATTGTGTGTGGTTTACCGACGAGTCCAGGTTTGGCTGGCAGCTTGATTTACGTAGGACTTTCATATGAAAAAGTCAGGTATCCTTCCTATCGAGGGAATATCATTGAACGACACCGTCATTGTGGTGCAGAATTCCTCACTAGTGGCGGAATTATAATGAATATAACATATGTTCAAATCGAAACTATGATAGAGAAATTTATTGAGATATCATTCTGAAACAACAAGGATGCTTATTTAGTGCAGCCATGAGTGTAAAATTCCCATACTCAATTCAGATAAAAGATGAATAATAATCTACTAATATCATCACTATGAAATGATCATGATTCTCACCTGACATGAATAAGATATTGCTTGGGTAAGACATACTTGATCATCGAGTTACAGCTCTTCAATTACTTTGTACAAGCATACCAGAGCTTCAGAGAGCATTGATTGATCAGTGATATAAAAATCCTCAATATCAGCTTTATAATTTGATCAACACTTTCCGCCCATTCAGGCCAAAAATTCTATAACAATAATGACCTGACAGCAGGTCAGCAGAAAACAACTCTTGAACATAGGTAATTCTGGGTGAATAACAAGGCAGGATATTGTTTCAACTTTGGGCTATGCTTACAGGTATTTCTAAATATCTGGTGATTTTCCGTGCACTGTACTGTACGTTTTCACACAACTGATCGTACATTCTTGTAATGACGTGGTCACATCTTCTATTGTTGCCTAAGAGATTAATTTCCATCCTCTACCAATTTTCACTTCAAAAAATCTTTCTCTTCTAATTCCATAATTATTTCTTCAGATCCTTAGCATTCACTGCATTGCAGCCACTTTAATGCCCTTTAATGACCGGAATTTCTTTAAAGTTGCTAGCACGCAATCGCTGTTCTCATAAATGTATTTTACATGCATAGTCTTATCCTTCATTCAGACTCGTGACAAGATGCTTAGATATAATAAGAAAAGAATCCCAAGCTTTCTTCGTCTTATAACAAATCGTGCGTATGATCGTCTTTTGATTTGCATAGTATGAAGCTAATACTGCCATTTATTTAAGCACTTTAAAACTATTTTTAATATGCAATACAGTTTTCTTTTTCTTAAGTGTATTCAGTTCAAGTACATCTTTCTGAGTATTGGTTTTTTTGTAGTATTTGAAAGTAGGATATTAACTATAATCCCTCTTCTTTATGCAACATATACCTGATGCAAGTGATTTAAAAGATGTTACTGTTTTTATCATTACTGATAGAATCCAGATTGCTTAATTGTTTGTTTAAACAATTAATAGACATTAATTGTTTTTTCTCTTTTCTTTAGAATCTTATAATGAATGCTTAGAATGAACTTTATCTTTTTCAGTCTTCGTTTCTCATAATTTGTTAACTATTTTCTTTTAGCTGTAAAAAAAAAGAAATTAAAAGATATTCTCATTAAATGATTTTTGTTCGGTTTAAAAGTTTAATCTAAGAGGAAGATAAGCATCTTAAGAAATGCACAATATCCTTATTTCAAAAAAAGTAAGCCTAATTGATTTTCAGAAGCTGATTATAAGAAAAACTAACTCCCATCGAAAAAAATAATTTCCTAAGTAAATTCATCCAAATTAAAAATATATCTTTGGAATGATTCCCTGGATAGCAATAAAATGTTCTGCAAATTACGAAGATATTAACAAGATATTTTTTTATTGACTTCAAAATAGAGAATGACGCAAGCTTGAATAAAACCAATGAAGAATAAAACTATCGATGAAGATGCTAAAAATAGAAAGAAGACTATAGGAACAAAGAATCAATCACTCTATTCTAATTGTTAATTTCTTTAATATTTATCTATCAGAAGAATTAACCTAGCTAATATTTCATTTCAGTTACAATATAATCACTTGCAAGCATTGCTTTTCTTTCATTCTTCCTATAGAAAGAATAATATAAATTATATTATTAATTTTTAATAATGTTTTAGAATAATTTTAGGATAATATCATAAAATGAAACATAAATATCTTTAAAGTCTATACAAAAATCAAATAATTAGCGAAATTAAAATTTTATGAAACAAGAATTTTTTTTAAACTTCAAGCTTGAAGATCTAGTTTTACTTTCATATCTTAATCACAAAATGTACCGCTTAAAATTTGAGAAACAATCAGATATAACTTCACTAAAGACTAATGTTCCGTCCGATAAATACTCACACAAATGCAGTTTTACAGATTCTTTAATATACTTTAACTATACTAACAGTGCTTTATGAGATGCTTAAAAGAGCGTCAAGAAAAGAAACAATTAAATTTAAAACTTCTTCCGAATTAAATGAATGCAAGAGAAAAGATACTGTACTTACTCGGAACTCTGATTTCACATTCTTACAATCAAATTCAATTGCTTAGACTTACGGCTTAGAGTAACTTTACTTAATGTAACTATTAAGATAGCAGCTAAAGCATAAACTAATTAATCAGCTTTAAGTACTTTCTTAAGTCTTATTGATTTTAAAACATTAAATGCTGTACTGTTATTTGTTTTCCAGGATACGAACTGAGCATGGATAAATACGGTAATTATCACAAAAGCTTTCTATAATTACTTCTGTTTCACGTTTTTATCTCCATTAAAATCTGTGTTTAAAAGTTCTTTCTTTGTGAATTGGATAGATGAAAGAAATTCTTCTGCTGCAATTTTCCAAAGATGTGGAAATATATTAACTTTAAAACCGTTTCTTCCCGTCTCTGAGAATTCCAAATTGACAAATATAAAGCATGCAATTTGGATGAATGGTGACATTTTTTTATCAAGAAGAAAAAGCCTTCTGAAATTCATATCATATGTAGTTACTTGTTGATCGTATATTTATTTGTCTGTTTTTGTTAAACACGATGACTCAAAATTATCTTGACTTAAAATTGACTACGTTCGAAGGAGAAATTTTGAAAAATTTGATTTTTTAAAAACTATTTTTGGTTTTTAGATGTATTATCAATTATAAACACTATAAATACAAAAACATAATTTGGGAATATAATATATTTCGAGAAATAGGAAAATTTGTGGTAAATTTTACTGAAATTTAACCAAAACGGTTAACATTCCACACAACATTGTAATGCAACAATCCTATTTTTCTGTGTACGCAAGTTATAGAATATAATGATGAATGAAATGAACCAAAATCTAAGAATTATTTTGACGATGCAAAGAAGTTACGGGTAAAAATATACGTATATATGCATTTTTCCATAAATTCGCAACTTAATTTTTCTAAAAACACCTATAAATGAAAAAGTATTTCACCAACAATAAAAATTTTGATTCATTTCATTGCCTAAATTATTTAAAACCTACTCTGAAATCTTTATGTAAATACCTCTATTAGTTTTTGGGATATCATGTTAATGATGGATAATTTTTATGAAAATTAAAATTGAAGTTAAAGACAAATTTTAGCTGAAAAATAAATTTTGCTTAAAATTCCTTTGGATAATAGGTTAGACCTTCCTTTTCTAAGAAAAAAAAACATTTTTTTTTTGGAAAGAAAAAAATCTGAATTACAAGAAATAACACTTTTTTAAAAAATCATCAATTTGGTCGAATACCAGCGTTTTCAACGTAGTCGGATAGCTTAAATTAAGAGAAATTTTAGTGAGGTATTTTTCACTAAAATTTCAGTCATGTATGAAATTCTGCATGCTGCCTTTCAACAAGAAGAAATATAACATGTATATTGCATTTCCATTAGTATGCTACGAAACGAAAATTGAAAACGTTCAGAATATCGTTCGTTCAAAGATACTAGCAAGTAAATAAAAGTAAAATCTCTATTTAGTTTCCATTGTGTACTAACCATATATTAAAGGATTGGAGCATTTTAGTTTCACTCTCTTCACTTATTTTTTAATCTCCATTCAAGACTAAATCATAAGTGCGACATTATTATCATTCGCTATTGCTCCATCTTGTGACTGTTAAATGAATGTTTTAGAAATGATGTGATACTAGATTAAGTAATAACATTAGTGAGAAAAATGTTAAAAAAATGTCTGTGAATTATTGTAAGATCAAGAAGACTCTCTCGTCTTCAAAATTTACTTTCCAAACTTTAGTAGATATCTGAAACTAACATATATTCGTTATCGAAAATCTAAGCCAAAAAATACCAATATTAATAATATCTTATAAAATCTGAGTGACAAATTTTCTCTCTGAATCTTAGTAGTCTTATTAGTTTAAGATAATACAGTAAATTTTAAATCTTAGTAACGTTGAAGTTTTAGCTAATTGAAAATTAACTTTGGGATGGGACACTCTTTCTATGGAAAAAATTATACACCGTCTAGTGATAGGACAAAACTTCAGTACTTGACAAAGCAGTCATGAGATTTGAGATTTTTTCATCATTGAGATTTTTCGTGTATCTTTAAGCGTGTCGAAATAATCTGTTATGACGATGGTAATTGTACAGAGCTTCACGAAAATGATATTATTACAAGCTCAAATAAACATTCGATCAATTATTTTTTTTGTACATAAATTGCATTTTTCAATGCTAAACTATTCTATTATCTGTAATATACATATAATTCTTATATATATTATCTACAGTTTTTTTTAAATAAAAGCTTTTGATTTTACTTGACATGCGAGGAGTTATATTTTTTTAACGATTGGATCACTGGATGTATTTCCTCACACAGCTTTTAAATTTCTGATCATCCCCTTTTCATACGAAAGATAAGAAATGAGAAAACTTGTACTGCACATCTGAACAAATAAAACCTATGATAAAGTTTTATTCAAATTTTTGTTTAAATATATACAAAAGTACAAAAGATTTAAAAAAATCAGGATATAAATCTTTTTTATAATATCACAAAAATTCTTCTCATTGTTCATCATGATTTCATTAATTTTTTATGTTGGTTAGAATCTGGACTTTTTAATTGTATAATTAATTTGGTTTCGAAAATCTTTTTAGATATTTTTTTAACATTGTTTACCTTTCAGCTGTTTTAATACGAAAAAAGTGTTTTTCTCAGACTTTATTTTTAAAAATAGAAAATATTACTATTTAATTGTATTTCCCAGAAGATAAAGGTTCTTATCTTCATTACAAGTAATTAATTAATATTTCCTTGCCCATTTTAATTTGTCAAACAAAAGAAAGTTGTGCGAAAAAGGTAAATGATCTTTTAAATATAAAAATAAAAATAAGGAAAATTTTTCTTACATAAACATGCAAAAACTAACATGTCAGATACATAATGTTCAAATAAAAATGGAAAGTGCAAACAAGAATTGTCTTTTTTTTTTTGAAAAAGACTGAAATTGGAGTTTAATTAGAAAGATCTTCACTCATTCAATTACCGTGTGGAGTATAAAACTCGATGAGCTCTTTTAATTTAAGGAATATAGTTTTTTTAAGGATGAGCCTTTGTTTTTAATTTTTGTTTTGTTTTTCAAAATCTTGCTCTTTTTTTTTTCAAATAAATAATAATAATAATAGTTTTTTACTTATTTCATGCCATAGTTTATTATTTTGAAAACTCGCTTTTCGAAGAATGAAACTCTAACGAACTGTAAACATTTGATATCTCTGCACAATTTATGTCTCAAGTGTAATTAGAAGTATATAATCGGTTAAATAGACTAATTTTACATCAACGGATTTTATGTTGTTCATAAGAGATTGTTATTAACCCTCTGATTGAAATTTTTTTAAAAATCATTATTTGGATGCAATGTTGGCAAATAAATTCAAATATTTTTTAAACAAAGTGAACTCATACTACATGCTACACGGTAATAATCGGATATAATAAAAATCTTGTCTTAAAAATAAACGCACTAAAATGCGAATAAAGAGGGATGAAAGTAAAAAATAAAGTGAGTGAAAACCAAAGAAATCGCAGGATAATTAGCTGAAGGGTTAAATTTAGTAATATTTTCTAATGGTTTTATTGCTTAGAGTCTTATAATTGGTGATTTTTTTTGCTCACAATATTTTATAACGTTGTGAAGATAGGATTTCGTTAGTTTTGTCAAGTTAAATTGTACGTTGTATCTGAATGTGGAAAGGAATCTTTGATAGGTAAATAAAAAATCAATTACCGTCTTCTGACCGTGGTTCAAAATTACGAGATCCATCCCAAATTAACTTTAAAAATGGGACGTTAATATAACTAAAACCAAAAAAATATTATCTAATACTATAATACGAGGAATGGTTGTCAAGTCGAAAATCGCCCCAGAATTAATAAACTCCGGTAAACTTGGAGGTCTGGGGTTTTTGGTCACGAGGAATCGATTGGTGCCAGTTTTGAAGCGCTACGGTCGAGCAGTTATAAATAGGATATTTTCAAACTTTATTAGTTCGCCATAATGGCTAATAGGTTTCAAGCGGTAACGTGCTGCTATCTATAGCCAATATGACGAACTAATAAAGTTTCCAGAAGATGATCCGGAACTCAAGGAACTGATCTCGAAATGGATGATCCATAACCCGTGTGGTGATATGAACCCAAGCGCTCCGTGCATGTTCAGCAAACATGGAAGAGACCAGTGCAGATGGGGATTTCCAATGGAACATCAAGACATGACATCGCTGGTGGAGGATGAAAAGCCGAGGTATAACCAGTTATCTTTTCACCAATGGTTTCACAAATTTTCTTATGGCATGTATTGCTTTGATAAATCACAATTTAAAATTTAAATCTTCGAGTTAGCTTCGATACCTGTTTTCTCCGAGCGGAGCTCGGTCACCCGCTGGTATTTAATAAAACTGAACAATGCATATAAACCAGATTCTTAACAAAAGTGTATCTGTGATAATTATTAGTTTTAATATTATGAATAAAATACAATGTAAATTTCATTATATTCTTATGAATAATATATTTTCTCATTATTTCTCATGCATTATGATTTATAGAAAAGAATTTTGGAGATAATTCTTTAATCTTAAATGACTATAAATTAATATTTCTAAGCAAGTAAATATTTCAAAAGACTATGATAGGAATGATAAAACATCATTAAAATTTATATCTTTAAGATGTTTCTTTAACGGGAAGACATTATGTGCCAATCCTTTGTGATTGTACGTAACGTTATTACGCTTTAATATGTCTTTTGATAATCCCTATGACATGAATCTTTTTATATTAACCAACACTTTTCTTCTTTTCAAAGTTGCATGGATTCTATAATTTTCTTAGTGCTCGAGCAAAAAACATTAATTTTTCTTGACTTACATTTGAATGCAGATTTGCAGATAATAAGGTAAATAATTTCTAATAACTTAAGAAAAAGTAGAAATATCATCTTTATTAAAGTTCTGCAGCTAATAATTTTAAAAGATTTTATACACAATGGAAAGGAAATAAATATTACGGAAATTTAACAAACTATTAACTATTTTAGATTTCTATGATTTATCGCCAGGCAGAAAAATAATACAATAGCAGAAACTTAAAAACTCGGCTATTATGTTACAGTAAAAAGCATATGCTTTATTTTCAAAAAAGTAACTAGAAACAATCGTTGAAAATAACTGATATTTAGATTGCTGCTGGGAAGGTAATATTATTTTTTGAATGACATTTTATCTTCTTTTGTTCTTTGAAAATCTATATGGATATTTTTCCCTAATTACCAGAAACATAATTTACCAATACTTCTCTAGCTATTCTAGAAAACATTGCGAATTTTGTTAAAGAAAAAATAATAGAATGCGTTTATGTGAGTTTTAGAACCACAGGAAAATGTAGATTTTTGGATTCAATTCCACTTAAAGTATACAGTAGTTTTGGAACACTGACAAAAATCATATGTCTTCTATCAAGCATGAACTGGAGTTCGAAGATTAGACTTCCGGATTAAGTGCCTTTCATGACGTCCGACATGAGCTCAAAATCATGATTTCTGTTGCTGAACAATTTGGATTTTATTTCAAATTTATTTTATTAAATTTGGCATTAATGACAGCACGTCTAGAGAAGTGATCTTGCACATAGGTGAGAGCAGTTATCTGATTTGTATGGATTAAAAATGTGCACCATTGGACATTCAAAGACAAATAATTGAAGTATATGAGTGCAAAACAACGAGTAGAAAACATGTGGCGAAACAGTATCGTTCTTTTGAAGCTACATTAGAGATTGCTCGATACGTATAGATGAGAAATCTGGAGTTATTCCCCATACAGCCCCGGTGAGGCCCCAGTGAATATTTCGTTTTGCGGTGCTGAGGAAACACTTATTCCCAACAAGGTTCATACCAGACGGTAATGTTCAAATGGTGTCGTGAACTGGATCTATAGCTTCGGATCTGATTATTACCTAACCCTGTTAAACAAACTTGTACAGAGGTGTGATTAATGCACCAACAGTTTTGGTGTTTATGTAGAGAAGTAATCACCAAATATTTCTCTTAATTATCCTTTGTATTCTGAGGCTATTGTTAATAAAGCATTTTTCCTTCGTCTTGCAAACTTTTTTTGTATCACTTATCTTAAAAATACGTCAGTTTTCCAATACAAGCTTTCACGTAATTTACGAAGCGTGAACCTATCCTTTATTAATTATACAATTCTATTAACTTTTCTGAATAGTAATAATTTCTTCAATTACTTGAACTAACTGTAGATCCCGAAAAAAGAGTAATTTACTAAGGCGTTTTCGTATGTGACGGAAAATAAAACTCTTTAATAAGTTAATTAGTTAATTTTACATAAGACTACGATCCCGCGAGAGTTTTGTTTCTTAGTTGAAATTAATTAGATTCATTCAGTCAAAAGTTTGGCAAGCGTTAGAAGTTATAAATATACTCAAAATTCTGGGATAAAAATTTTAATAATTTCTTTACGACAAAAAAATATTGCTTTTAAGAAAAATTCTAAGAGCATTCATTTGTAATTTGCAGGCACATTATCTTTTGAAATTAGCTTCGTTATTTTAAAATTATTACCGTTGCTATATAAATAAGTTTTTTAAAAATCTTTGACTTTACTAACATTGTAACTTTTTCCTTTGTCCTAAAATCTGAAATCAATTAAAGGAAGGAAGCTATCCTGAAAATCTGGATATGGTGCTGATTAAGAATGCGTTACATAAAAATGTTAAGTTCATAATACATAATAATATACAGCTAATTTAGTGTTTAGGAAAGTAATTCGAAGCAAATTTTCCTCTAAAAGAAATTTTCATTTAAAATTCACAAGCGAAAATAGTATATGATAGGACATTGTTATATAACACATTTAAGGATTTGTTTCAAAACGTTTGTATTTTATTTTTTTATTTTTCACTGATTACTATAATTTATAACATAAATTTATTTTTTGGTAAATGAATTTTTAAAGAGAAGTTTTACTCTTAAACTAGAATAAAGAGAAATAAAGAAGGTCCTTTTCATTTTACCATCAAGATTTCTTTATAATCATGGAAAAATTGGAGCATTATTTTAATTATCAGTTTTTATCTAATGAATGAAATAATTTCTAATTTTATGTTTTTAACTATCACTGAAAAAAACTATATATGATATTGGAAGTACGTTAATATGAAACAAAATAATTAATACTTTTCTAAATTTTATTAGCAGTTTTATTTTTAGTTATTATTTCAATTTCAGAAATTCATAACTATTAGTAGGTGTATATATATTCTGTAATGTTATAAATTTGTGGGCAAAATTCAAATAACAAATATAAAAATTTGCGTTAATTAAATGATTTTGAATACAAAGTAAATTCCAAAAAAACTTATTATTTTCTAATATTTCGTTAACTAATAAATTGCTAAATTCCCTATATTTTCAAAAAAATCAAAATAAAAGCACTTCTATTTTAAAATTTTATTTATAATGAGAAGTTGTTATTGAATGATTTCGACAAACTAATGAAAATGATTCAGCATTGTAATATATAGCTAAAATTTGTACGAAATATTAAAAAAAAAAAAAATTCAGAAAAGTTTTTAAGTAAGATCAACTAACACAGTTAAAATATTTTTTCTTTAATTTGAAAAGGTGTGAACGTTTATTTTTTTATAATATTTTCGGAAGGTATCGGGGGAAAATATCAAATTTTCTCTTGATGATAGTTAATGAAAACTTACAAAAAAAATCACTATTCTTCCAAGGACGCGTAAGCCTTATTTAGTAGCACGAAGACAAGACTAAAATAAGAAACTGTGAAAAATGTGGTTTTCTAACCCATAGATCTGGAAGACATAACGCATCTGTCGTTATTATCAATGCTCATTTTTCAAAGATTTATTTCAATACCTTATTTAAAAATGGTATATAATTGGAAAATCGACAAAGTTCGATAAATTATATATATTTTTAAATTATGTTTCTTATCTGCTTAGGGTCATAAACTCACTGATATATGAACAAAATGTGCTGTATACATGAAAATTAATTCTTAGATTTCTCTCAAATTGTGAAGGGAATATGTTAGCACTCAATTTGTCTTATGTCCGAATGATTCGCTGAAATAATCACTTGCTCAGTATTTTTTTTCTATTCACATTTACTTTATATTTTTTGTAATATGCTAGCATTAGAAACTTAATTACTGCAATCGAGTCTATTAATGTTACAGCATCACTGAAGAGATAATTCTTTACTTTCATTTGTTTCTTGCAATTCATATGTAGTACAGAGTTTTATGTGCTTCATTTTTAACAAATAGTATGGAAATTATGAAATAAAATGTTTGAAGAAGCAGGGGAAACTTTTTGCAAAAGTTAAATTTACTATTGAAACGTCGGTAAAAAACAATAAAAAATAGTGAACAAGTAAAAAAAAAAAAATGGATAATTATAATAATTAAATAACAAAACTGATAGAAATAAAAATACTATTTTTTAAGTTTTAAAAATGCAATGAAAATCAATTTTAGCTCAATAAAACTTTTGGAAATTTTTGTGGAAAAATCTAACTTAATTTTCAATTGATTAAAATTTCCAAAAGGTGCTCAGAGTCTCATATTCCAACTATCCCCGTGTCCAACACTTATCAGTGTATGTTTTCTGATGTGTGTTAAATAAACTGTGAATGATCAGCACATACCACACTGGCATTTTTCATTATTATTAGTAGAGATAATAATTACACTTGAAGGTGCAATCGTTTTAGTTTAGAAAAAAAAATCAATCAAATTTTATTGTAACACAAAATTTTAGCAAAAAAAGCTAAAGCAGAAAATATATAGTCAAGCATTTATTCTTACTAAATAAGATGGTTCTTCTAAATGTTTTTACTTATATTTTAATGTGTAATGTTCTTTTTAATGGTGGTTTTAGTTCCTACATCTAATTTTTTCTTATTTCACACATATATTTTTCGTAGTTAATTATTTTAAAGAATATATTAATAATTTGTTTTTTAATTTTATCTTTACAAGAGACATTTTGAAATCATGGAACTGGTAATAGCATTTATGCTTATATTTATTCGTTGTTTTTGGAAGCAAAATTTAAAAAAAAGTACCTTTCCACTTCTGTCAAGCATTCATATTTTCTCCTGTAATTTAAAGTCCTTCTTCATAATGAAGATATATCTGGAGAGATTCTCAAAGGAACTACTTCGGCGTAGTCGCTTCTTGTACATGTATTCGGAAAACCTTTCTGTGAAAACAATGCCGTTCTAAGGAAATGTATTTTTAAATTAAGTTAATTATCATATTTACAGTACCAACTAATCTTTCTAGTACGGTAAGTATGCAAAGAGAAATTGTTCTGAATATCAGAAAATTCTTCTTAATTAAGAGCATTCTTGTTTTTGAACTACATCTGTTAGAAAAAATGTTTTTGCAATATATTATGATTATAATTATGTATTTAAAAATGTAATGTTTAATTACAGTAGTTCAAAAATATAACGAACTGTGGAAAATTTTAGGGTGTGGTTAGTAATAGAAAAGTAAAATAGTGAGATTTCGTTTCCATAATTTTTTCTCCAATATTGCAATCGTAAGTAATTTTTTAATAATTTGATGATATAATTACTTTCTGAAATTTCATGAAGTTATTAAAATCTTAAATATATCCATTCCTTTTTTCAAGATCCTCTAACAATAACTTTTTACTCATGCAGAAATAGTTTTTATCCCATTTAATGTATATAATTTAATTTTCTATATATAGATATTAGATTAATATTAAATGTTCACTCCATTTAATTAAAATATTAGATTGATAATAAATTTTCTTCGAAATTATATCTATACTACAGCATTGATATTATATTGAAGAATGATTGATAGTAATTTTATAATATCTAATAAAGACAACATATGGTAGCACAACTACAAATTTTCTTTCCTATTAGGTTTGCATTAACTTGGCTTACACGTAAAAAAATTGAATGCATTTTCAAAAGTTTCAAGTAAAGTATTTGGATTTTAGAATGTGCCTCATTATAGGTCATAAAATACCAGAATAAAGTTGTAACTCTAAAATATTCTCTTAGTTATTCAAAGAACGTTTCCGTATCTTCTAAAATTTATTTTCTTTCCTTTTCAAAAAATGATAATATTTAAGTATCCCCACTCTGAAAGCAAATGCAAAATAACTATGAGCAAACATTTCCTCCACAAAAAGAGAAGCCTCGTGATGGAAATGGTCGCTTATGAATAATGTATATAAGCAGAAGGAAAGCCGGATTTGTAAATAGTTGCAAGGGATTAATCCTCTAGAGAATTACATTGTACTATAAGTGTATGACTTTGTTATTTTATGTGAAACTTTTCCACTTTAATAATTAATTTAAAGTTTGACTTATTCTTAAAAAAGAATTCTGGCCGAAAAGTTGTTTAAAGGAAATGATTTTCTACTGATTTTATATTCTCTCCATGTTTACATAACATTTTATTGTCCATCTTAAACATGCAATTTAATTCCATCTATTAAATGAATGTTTAAAAATATTAATGAAGGAAACAGAAAAGCGATAAAGAAATTGCCTCAAAATTTCTTTGTGGGATTGGAATATTCACAAGATTATAATAAATAAGGATTCATCTTTTTAGCAAAAGAATTTGATTTGTCTTAATCTACCAGATGCTAATATATAATTATTTTTTTAAATAAATGGCAATCATTAATTCACAAAGAGTGAATGATATCCAAATGTCAGCGTTTGAAAAGTAAAATGCTCATAAGGTAATCAAATTGATTGTTGTTATTATAACTATTTTGATGGAGATTTATCTTGTAAGTATATTTTATTTAAAGTTTTCTCATATATTTGAACAAAACATAGTATTTTTCATATAATTTTCTCAAATGATAAAGTATGACAAGGATTAGGCATTTGAAACCTTACTTTTTAACCGATTTCCTATATAAATTTATACGGTTATTATTATAAATCATTATAGAAGTTGAAAGTTTCGATTTTATGACTGCATATTAAGCTTAATATATCTAGCTTGAGGAGAAATATAAGGAACCCAATTAAAAAAAAAATCCTGTAGAGTGAAAAGCCATTACTTGTTGTTTATGCTTAATATGCAATAATTTTCTCCCTGTAGATATCTTACATGTATCGCATTCCCTTTCTTTTATACATCAGAATATTTAATGTAAAGGTAACCAATTGTTGCTAAAAATATACTTTTCTCGAATATAAGCATTCAAATAATGCCAGCAAGCTTTTGTAAATTTTAAGACTATAAATAGCTTAATAGAATTAATGCTTTATCAAAAATATCGTTTAACAATTGAAAAAGTATCTCAAGAAAATAAATTTTCAAAATTATTTCTAAAATAGAATTTTACATTTATTACATTTTTATTATTACATTACATTTATTATCTATTTGAATTGCTGATTTTGAAATTTAATTATAAAATAATTCCTTGAAAAATTATTTTTGAGACAATTGAATACAATTTCAAATTACTTAATTCATTTATAATGTTTATATAAATAGCACAATAATCAAAAAATTTCAATATGCATAGCATAATATTTCAAACTTTATAAATGATATTATGACAAATTACATGAGGTCTTTCAGCTGTGGAAAAACATTGAAAACATTGTTGAATGCATTCAGTATAATACATTGAAATATGAGAAAGTACATTTGTAAGAAACATAGTTTTGAAATTAAATTACTTCGGTGAAAATAAAAACTTCTTTCGGTTAAAAATTCCAACATTTAAAAAATAAAGTGACAAAAAGCAGACATGTTACAACAGTTTAAAATATCTCCATTAGCAATTTAATTTGCTCTCTTATATTTACCTCATAATCATTGCAGAATGGGTTTGATCAGCTTATTTTGAGTTCTTGAAAAGTAAATTAATTTATACATAATTATGATATAAACATACACCCTAAGAGTTTCAATTATCTCTTGCTTCTTGAAAAAAAGCTATGGAAACTATAATGCAATGTATTTCAATTTCAACAATTGTGGATGGACATTATTTTTGTATACGTGCCAATGCTAAATTCTAAAATTACTTTGCTTATTACAGAATACAAAAAATATTTTCAAGCCCTTATTTCAATCGTTTATTAGTATAACTTTTGAGCAACCTTTGAAAATACATCATCCATTGGTATCTCTAAATGAGAAACCAGAAATGATGCACTCTAAATTTATAATTGTTCTAAATTCTTATCTTCCTCCTTCGATATAAAACATTTAATCAATTATACGATTATGCTACACTAATTATTTCAAGGTGACAAAAAAACTTTTAATTTGTCCCAAAAATAATACATAAAAAATAAAGCCTTGAGAAAAAATAACTTTTTGGTCCAAAAGCAAGTATAAAATTTGATTTTGTGAAACAAATTCTTAACTTTTTTTAAATTTCCGTATAGTTTGACATACGTATCTAAGAATATTGATCAAGACAGTGAATTCAAATACTTTCCTAAATGGATGAATTGTTCAATGTACCCTTAGCGATTCTTGAACTCATTTTACTTTTTATCTAAAAGTATGTTTTCTTTTTCAGATTCAGAAATGAGAAAAAGATCTAGGGAAATCCCTTCAAGGTGAATTCGTTCCTCTTTGTGCGCTAACATCAAACTTCAAGGAAGTGGATCGGAATAAAATGTGCTTCTTCATGAATGCTTGAGATGAGCAGGAATCGTTTTCGTATCGCTTGTGGTAAAAAAGTATATTTGCCCTCCGAAAAGGATTGGAACTTTAAAAAAAACAGAGAAAAAAGATTATAGAAATGTTTTAATATTGAATCAGCTCCTATTGTTTGATTCATGCAGACTTTTCAAAATTATTGTCATTAGATTTCCAAGTAAAAAAGGTATAAAAACTAAAATGAGTTTTATAAGGAAAAAACAATACAAACCTGTAAAGAATTCTTTTCTATTAAACTCATGAGAAATATTTGAATTTCATTTGTAAAGTGTTAATCAATTTAATACTAAATGAACGAAACTGCGATGGTCATGAAATGTTCAGCTTTAGATACATTGAAAGTTCCCGAACCTACATCAAAGATATAAAAAGACAAAACATTAAAAAATAGGATCTGTCTTTTGTTTTGTTCTGGCCATTGTTTGAGGTGATTTTTTTATTTATATAAAAAACATTTAAAGAGTACTTAAACTTTTGGTATATTTCGACCTCTTAATAGGCACTAAATAAACAGAAGGAAATCCAAGATTATCTATTAAATCAAAAGTATAAAAATTCCTTATAATCTTTTTTTTAAATAAAAGAATTTATTTTAAGCATTTTTGTAAAATATTTAGTTAAAGGTAAATTAAAATTTAGACATGAAACGTTAAATGTTAATTTATAATTTAACTTATAATTTACTTTTACATACGCATATATTTTATGAATCTACTCTGATTTCTTTACTTATCACTCCGTTTTTAGTAACTAGGGAAAGCAGGTTACCGTGTATAAATTATTTTCTGATCACAGGTTTCTGGAAAAAAATAACAGATAT
>JAPMOQ010051293.1:683977-735796 GCA_026543055.1 Argiope trifasciata
TGTTTCCCATAATGTTGGGCCTCTAGATGTTTTTTAGGTCATGGGTGGGTTTTACAGTCCTGGCTATGTTCTTCCATCAGGTCACTGATCTCGTAGCGTTTCACTTCCAGCCCCATATTGTGAGTATGAGACAACAGTTAAAATTTCACAGACGATTGCTTAAAGCTTTCGGAATCTTATTTGGTAACTCTGTTCACACAAAACATCATACATGTAGATTCTACTTTTAAATTTCTTTAAAAAATTCAGAGTGATACAAGCAAATTTAATATCTGACCACTCCTGTTGTTGTTGTTGTCACTGATCTGTAGTTGGTATAGCAATATCGAACTAAATCGATTTGTTACAAAACCTTCCAGAATATTAAAAACAATAGATGTTTGGAAATTTCTAAAAGAAAAAAAAAACTCGTCCAATTTAAAGTAGATGCAAATTAAAATATGCTCAGTTGAAGCCTGGGGGAACTTATACATGGTGCAAATCTTACAATCTTTTATCTCTGCTCAAGTAAGACAAGCCTGCTGACATATGTTACCCCTGAAAAGAAGAGCACTACCAGGGTTCTTCTTAGGTTACCAATAGTGATCTAGAGAGAGAGTTTCCACATGTCCCTATTCAATTTCTTTTGTTCCGAGAAAAGCGTCACTGAAATTGTAACACTTATCTGAATGAGGAGCATCAAGAGCAAGAGTCCTCACAAAAGTACAAGCCATCTCGTTGTCAGAAATACCATCGTGAGATTGGCAGCATTGGAAATTAGCATCTTCTCATCACTATCCGTTCTGCTGTTTATCGCTTGTTAAAAAAGTTTCCATTTTATTTTGCTCTTGGCGCATTAGTCGTTTCTAAAGAGACTTGCAAAGCGAGGTATGAATGTGAATTACTTATTGAATATAAAATTGAATATAAAATAGTACGAAATTTAAAAAATTTGGCATTTCAGGAAATGTATAAGAAGAACATTACAAATTAAAACGTTGCAAATAAGAAATACGTCATGTTAAAAAAAGACAGATATAAAATCAGTGTATTTAATTTGAATATATTAAAACTTTTCTTAAGGCCTTTTAGAGAAATGAGCAACGAAGTTAAATTTAATTTAAAGTTTGCTTTGAAAAATATTTAAATATATGCATTTTCATGATGCGAAAATTTAATTTCAAGAAAAAAGTCATTATTAAAGAATTTAAATGGGTAAATTTGGTCAGTTAATAAATATTTAATTTCTGTATTTACCTATTTATGAAAGAAAATAGAAAATATCTAATTTAACACCAGTGAAATAGGCGCTTGCTGAAAAGGTGTTTTGTAAATAGGAAATTTTACATTCTGATAACAGCCATAGTAAGAACTGATTTAAGAAGTCCTTACTTATTTTATACATTTTCTCTTTTTCTAGTCTCTTGACAATCTTAAAATGCAAACAGTATCATAAATTTATATGTCACTTGTTTATTAAAACTAGACAAATCTTTTAAAATTTAAACACTTTTGCAAGTCAAGAAATGCATTTCTTTAAATCTAAAAACACATAAAAAATTCAAAACACTTTTAAAACAACGCATCTCTCTCGCACTTCATTAAATACATTATTTTAAACAATGATAAAAAAATAATATCATATGAATAGCTTTTTACAGTGGAAAATTTGTGAAAAAGGTTTAAAAGAAATCATTGTGCTGAAACATAATTTCATAATCTTGATCATCTGGAGTTAGATTTTTGAAAAAAAAAAATTATGAACCAATGATTTACTTAGATATAATTATTTATAAAACATATATTGTATAGCCATTTATTTTCAAACGTAAAATAAAAGCGAAACTGTGCATAAATTCAATGAAATTTAAAATTTTCAGTAAATATTTATTTAATTCCTTAAATACTAAGAGAATATATGCGTGTGATTTAATGATTTTTCAAACCATTTAACATTTTCATCATTTTAACAATTCTTATATTAAATTAATAAATTTTTATATAAATATATCTTAATATATTAATACTTAATCCAAGCAACTAACTAACTATTTGATCATCAGGTCTCAACTTCTGATAAATATCAGTTAGGGGAAAAAATTCAAACAAATTTGTCCTTATACTAATCAACTATTAGGTTGTTCGGAAAGAAATTTCGTTTTTTCCTGACAAAGGATTTAATTGCATTTTTCGCACCCAATTTCATACTTAAACCACAAAACCATTTTATGTTTTAAGAGCTGATATAGCAAGGCTTGAGTGTGAAAAAGTGCAGCTGATTCTTCGCAGTAGTTTTTGGATGGTGCCCTTTTAAATATGGAGAGCAATAAACAGCATTTTCGTCATTTTTTTCTTTTTTGCTATAAAAGGTAAAAATGCTGTTCAAGCCAGAAATAAATTAGCCAATATGTGTGGAGAAGATGTGTTAACAGTACATCAGTACCAGAACTGATTTGCAAAATTTTTCCTTCAAATGAGGAGGCCAAAAACCACCTCGATCAGTTTTTTTTTTACAGCAAAGACCAAAACTTTTATGAGCGTGTAATCATGTTACTACCAAAAATAGGGCAAAAGGTATTAGACCAGAATGGCAATTTTATAATTTAATAAATGATTTATTCATTAAACGAAAATTTGTTTTCATTTTGACAAAAAAATACGAAATGGCTTTCCAAACAACCCAATAAATTACCTTTTGCAGAAAGTAATTTAGTTGACGAACATGTTTAAAAAATTCTTAGCGAAGGTTTAAATACCATAAAAGTAAACATTTTCTTTAACAAACCTCAACAACTCTAACATGTTATATCATAAGCTTTATTTTCAGTGATGCCATGCTAATTTATATATGTTTTTAGACATAAATACACCATATCCTCATTTTTCAAGAATATTCAGATCAAATTTGAAGTCATTCTGACTTGTAATTCAATTTTGCATTATTTTAAAAGTCGGGCTTTTATTATTATTACTCTGCAGGCGCACACACAAAAAAGGAAATTTAGTAAAATAACAACATTAAAAATTTCGCAATAAACAGCATACAGAATAAAACTGTAGAATATGGTATCATTTATTTCAAAAAGGGATATAGAAAATAACAGAACATTAACCAGATGAATGATAAATTACCACACAAAGAAATATAAGAATTTAACAAAATTAGAACTTAGAAATTTTTAGATACATAATGTGCATCAAATGAATTCTCATACTAAGCAATAGAGATGATGCAAAGTAATTTTCTAGTGATCAGATTTTTTATTAGTGAAATATAATTCCAGAAAAGTGTTTATTTCCTGTTTTGTAAGTGATGTATTTCAATTTGTTTCTAAAACAAGGCTATATTAATTTTTCTGTGAACTCATTTCAAAACAGATTTATAATTGAAATAACCAGAATAAATTTGACGATTATCAAGAAATGAATTCTTTGTTTCTAGGAAAATTTAATACTTCAAAATTCACAAATACAGAATAAAAAATTTAATGAGTAAAATCATTAACATCTTTGTATACGACAATAGCAAAGGACAAATTCAATTATACATTTTAAGATTGAAATTTGTTCAAATTATCAAAAGGACCACCAAACAGAAAAAAAAATGATTTAGAAAAAAAATTTAGATAATTTATTTATAATTAAAAATGACTTTTATATTTCAAAACAGTTTCACTATCGAGAAGCGAGTTTTTAATTCAGTTATAATTCTCCCGAAATACACTGACATTTATTTAACAATCGTTCCTTATAAAGATTTAACAGTGTGATAAAAAGAATTACAAATTTTTGACAATGGGAAATATCCTTGGTTATTTCTTAGTAAAATTTGTGAGTTTTTAGAAAGACATTATATTGAACACTATATTACTTTTCGGAGAAATGAAATATTTTGTATTTATCCATCAAATTTTTATAAAAAGTAAATAAGCCTGTACCAATTACTATTTTTTTTTTAAAAATTGAAACGAAGCTGTAAAATAAACAGTTTGATTAAAATTTATTTAAGAAGTATGCTGAAAAACAAACTGTAAGCGAAAAAGAGATTATTTGGTTAAGTAATTAACATACAAATAATTATCGTGATTGCGTAAAAAGGGACAAATTTGTAAGTGCGAGCGAATTTACCAGAATTTAAAATGAATAAGTTAATAACTATTTTTGATTGTCTTTTTTTAATTTTCTTTCTTATTCAAAAGAGGTTTCTTCCTTTATCTATAATATAATAATTTAAAATTTATCCCACTTTAAAACGAATTGCACGTCTTGCGGAATAAAATTCCTCAGAAAACGTCATATATTTTCCCCAGCCATCAAATATTTTGGTTTCAGAAACAGTAGGTTTTATCTATACATGAAACTGATAATGAAAATAATTCGCAATCTTCAATTTTATCTTTCAAGAATTTGTATACAAAAAATGTTGAGAATAAAAAAAATATTCACTTCGCTCAAACTGAATGTTTTCAACACATTTTATAAGATTTATCGAAATTTTCTATCAAATATTATTTTCTTTATTTGAGAAAACTTTAATATAATTGAGTGTAATTTATATCTTTTTCCTTTTATATAATGCCACAATCCATACCTTTTCTTTAACGAGCAAAAAAAAAAAAAAATGTACCTTGTATGCATTTTTTCGCCCTTATTAAAAAGTCGCATGTTATATTCTCTTTTTTCTTTGTCAGGAAAAGT
The DNA here is from genome assembly GCA_026543055.1 of Argiope trifasciata. NCBI lineage: Eukaryota > Metazoa > Arthropoda > Arachnida > Araneae > Araneidae > Argiope > Argiope trifasciata. The sequence continues at coordinate 688,655 of JAPMOQ010051293.1, forward strand.
TTTAACGCTTCTTTTTGTCTTGTCACCTTGTCCGAATTGTCAGCTTAATAACATCTAGGTGTTGCGAAAGTAATTACATGCAATGAAGACGGTTTTGTGTAATAAGGAATAGTTAAGAAAAGAATACCATATTTTTTATTTGAAAAACTCAATTCATAAAGCGATAGAAAATTTCTTTATTTCCCGACACATGAATGCATTAAAAAAGGAAAACATGCTTTTAATGGAACTTGTAATTAAAATGAAAGCAAATATATTTGCTGTTGAATTTTTCTTTATAATACCTTTTAGATGTTCGCAAAAACCAAATATGTTTCCTAATTAATTTGACTGGAGAATCTGGCGACATATGATTATAGAATTAATTCACTTATGCTATTGCCATGAATGCATTTTGTTTCATTACTGTACTGCCAAAAAGCCGGATAAAAAACCAAAATGAATCTTTTAATATGAATGATATTTTAGGAATTACTTACGTCGTAATAACTTTGCAGATGGTTTTTTTTCCTCTAAATTCCATATTTTAAACTTATTTTATTTTGTCTCAATTCTTTAAGAATTTTTTATTATTTTAACTGCTTCTTTATATCTTACTTTTTGCCTAAATTCAATCTTTAAAATCTATAATTCAGTTAAATTACTCTGAAAATAGGATTGAACTTTTTTGGACAGATGATGCAATTTGAACGAAGTATTTCCATTGGTAAAATTGTACTTACTGTTTGATATTTCGGAGTAATTTGATCTTATTTGATTGCTGTTTCTTATGGTACTTGCCAATGGACAAGCCTATATGATGCGTCTCTTTATTATTCCAGTAGTACCATCTAGAGCTAAAAGAGTACGACTTTGCTACTCAAGCGTCACGTCCCTTTCTACGGGGCGAACTACATTCATGCATTTTCATTCACTCATCCACGGATCATAATTTACGTCTGAATTAGATAACTCTTATTTAACTGACTGCTAGTAACTTTTTTTCTTTTGATTGTATGATGATTTTTTTTTTCCTTTATTGATTTCTTACTATGTGGATTGCTTTGCAGTGGCCTGCAGTTTCCTATTCTGATTCAGATTGACCAGAGAGTAAGGGAATTCCTGTGTATATTACGCGAATGTGATTAATCCGGGGAATAAGAATACGAACCGTGATTATTCACAATCATCACTAAGCGTGTTGGTGATTATGAATAATATTGTTAATTAAGTTTGTAGCCAGTTTATTAGATTTTTACATACATGAAAGGAAATTCTTTAAATAAGTATTTGATATGAATTATTTGTCTGCAGTCAAACACCCGTAAAAATTTTGGATAAGTATAAGGGGTAGGGAGAGGGGTATTTTCTTCTTGAAATAATTTGTATTTTTTTATTCACCATCTTCAGTATAATCAATATTTAATAGCAAATATTCTATTTATGTTTCTACCAACTTGCCTCTAATCTTTTTCTCGTCCTCTTATTTTATTCGTTATTAATTAATTTTTAAAAAGCAAAACTAATTATTTTTTGTTCGAAGTTTTATATTTTCCTTGCTTTTGCTATTTAGGTAGATGATTGAAATTTTTTACTTGCGCATTAACGAAAATTTTAAATTTTTTTCATCTTTTCAAAATCAATTTTATAGTTTCATAAAAATTGAAAAGAAAAGTTTTTTAATTCTGAGGAATATTAAAACTTTTTACCGTTATCATATCGATAATCCGTTTTTATTCATTCTTAATCATTAGTCTTTCATATTTTTCAAATACGATGGATTAATTGTCAAAAGTGGCTATTTCACTTTTCATCTGTGTGTATTAAAAAGATGAATTGAAGGGAAATAAATCAAACTCACCTTCATTAAATTTTAAGTTTTTATTTGCAGTTTTCTAAAATAATTAATTCTGCTTTTAAAAATATCATTCTTGTAAGTCTAACTGGCAGTTATGTGAGACAGATGATTTCAAAATATCATCGCTGGGCGCTTTAATTTTACTAGAATAAAATTAGATGAAGGAAAATGATGAATATCTGAATACTCCGAAAATGCATCCCTTAATTTCTTGTTTAAAATTATCTAAAAAAGATAATTTCAAAACAAAAGATATATACATATACCGGGTGGCCAGAAATAAAACACCCCTACTCTGACCTCCCTGGATATCGAACTACTCAGTGTAAAGGCTTGAAAATTTGTGGACATACTATTCAAAAAATGGGGAAACGGATTTCACGAAAAAAAAATTTAGTTCCAGAAATCACCGATAGGTGGCGCTGTACCACTGGACGTATGCTGAAAAGACACAAAAACACGTTTTAAACACATTTTATTTGAAAGTACCAAGCATACATGAAACAAGGACGTTATCGATGCAGGGAATGCTGCTCAATATGGTTCCCTTCCTGAAGATGTAAAATGTGAAGTCTGTGGACAGCTTGTTCAACTGCGGATCGTAACTGGTCATCTGAGATGCTTCTCACATGCAGACTGATACTCTCTTTCAAATCTGCCAAGGTTATCAGACGTTCTCGATAAACAAGGTTTTTTAAGTGTCCCCAAAGCCAAAAATCACACGGATTAAGATCCGGTGAACGAGATGGCCAAGTTGTCGGAAACGCGCGACTGATTATTCTGTCAGTGGTGAAATGTTGGCGAAGAAACTGTTGCACAGGGAGTCCAATGTGTGGAGGTGCTCCATCTTGCATAAAAGTAATGGTGTCAAGGCATTGGCGCTGCTGCAAATGGGGTACAACAAATGTTTCGAGCATCCTTTTGTACCTGTTGGCCGTCACGGTACATGTCTCAAGGCCATTGGAAGTAACCTCTTCGAAAAAGAACGGTCCAAGGATGAATGTGGCTGTGAATCCACACCAAACTGTAACTTTCGGTGAGTGGAGTGGAATCTCTTGGAAGGTACGGGGGTTTGTCGTGTCCCATATGCGACAGTTATGGGTGTTCACTGTTCCACTGAGGTGGAAATGGGCCTCATCGCTCCACAGAATCTGCCACGGCCACGATGCATCCACTTCAACTCTAGCAAGAAATGTCAATGCAAAGGTCAGTCGCATCTCCCTGTCTGTGGCCAGCAATTGTTGATTAGGGCGGATTTTGTACGGGAAACAATGCACCATTTTTCTGAGTACGTTCCACACTGTGCTATAGGGAACACCCAAGTGTCGTGACACTGCACGTGCACTACTGCAGCCTAAAACATTATCCATTGACTGTTCAACAATACCGGTGGCAACATCTTCAACGACATCTGAACGAACCGGTTTGCGTCCTCGACCAGGCTGAACTCCAAGATGTCCAGTTTCCTCGAATCGAGCGATCATTCTCCTGAGAGCTTGTGGAAGCAATGGTCCCTTACGCAAATCCTTAAGTCGGCGAAACTCTCGAAGTGCTGCTGGAGCATTTCCTTTATTCTCGTAAAACAACTTCACAAGCAAAGCGCGTTCTGGCAGCGTGACAGCCATCACTAATAAGAATGACATTCCCCACCTTTTAACTTCTTTTATACCCAGAACATGGCTTCTAACCATGCTTTATGCAAATTTTTCTGGTTACAGTATGAAATTGCAGTTACAACGGGAGTTCTAGCTTCTTTACTATTTTTATTTTCCATAAGGGGCAGAAAAATTAAAAAGGAAGCATGGAAGCATTCCATTCCGCATAAACATTTTAATTTTTATTATTATTTGTGTCTTTTGATCATAGTTCCAGTTGTGCAGCGCCACCTATCGGTGATTTTAGGAACTAATTTTTTTTTCGTGAAATCCGTTTCCCCATATTTTGAATAGTATGTGTACAAAATTTTGAGCCTTTACACTGAGTAGTTCGATATCCATGGAGGTCAGAGTAGGGGTGTTTTATTTCTGGCCACCTTGTATATATATATATACACACTGAAGTGACAAAAGTCATGGGATAGCAAAATGCAAATATACAGATAGCAGAAGTATCGCAGCGAAAAAGTATAAATGCGCAGTTCGTTTTCCAGAGCTTTCATTTGTGTTCAAGTTATTCATGTGAACAGGTTTTTCGTGATTTATGGCGGCACGATGAGAATTAACAGACTTTGAACGTGGAATGTTAGTTGGAGCTAGACGCATGGGTCATTCCATTGCGGATATCGTTAGTGAATTAAACATTCCGAGATCCACAGTATCAAGAGTGTGCCGAGAGTATGAAATTTCAGGCATCACATCCAATCATGGACAGCGCAGTGGGCGACCACCTGCACTTAACGACCAAGACCGCCGACGTCTGTGTAGAATGGTCAATGTTAATAGACACGCAACACTTCGTCAAATAACTGCAGGAATCAATGTGGGACGTACGAGGGACGTGTCCGATAGGATTGTGTGGCGAAATTTGTCTTCCTTGGGCTATGACAGCAGAAGACCGACTCGAGTGCCTTTACTGACAGCACGACATCGCCTGCAGCGACTCTCCTGGGCTCGTGAGCATATCGACTGGTCCCTAGACCAGTGGAAAGCCGTGGCGTGGTGAGATGAGTCACGATTTCAGTTGTTACGAGCTGATGGTAGAGTTCGAGTGTGGCGCAGACCTCCTTGAAGCCATGGACCCAAACTGACAGCAAGGCACTGTTCAAGATGGTGGTGGCTGCATAATGGTGTGGGCTGTTTTAACATGGCATAGACTCGGTCCTCTGATGCAACTGAACCGATCATTGACTGGAAATGGTTATGTTCAGCTGCTTGCAGATCACTTGCAACCATTCATGGACTTCACGTACCCACACAACGGTGGGATTTTTTTTATGGATCACAATGCTCCATGTCACCTGGCCAGAACTGTTCGCGATTGGTTTGAAGAACATTTAGGACAATTCCAGCGCATTACCTGGCCACCTAGATCACCCGATATGAATCCCATCGAGCATTTATGGGACATCATCGAAAGGTCCGTTCGTGCCCAAACTCCTGCACCATCCATACTTTCACAATTATGGACGTCTATACAGACAGCATGGCTCAATATTCCTGCAGAGGACTTCCGACGACTTGTGGACTCCATGACACGTCGAGTTGTTGCACTTCGCCGGGCAAACGGAGGACCGAAACGAGATTAACAGTCATCCCATGACTTTTATCACTTCAGTGTATAGTTACATTGAATTTTGACAAAAATAACATAAAGTTATAGTTGATATACTTATAAATATATTTCCTAAAACAAAGAAACATTTGTCATATATTATCTTGAAATAATTCATAATATTACTTTAAAATTGCAACACAAAAAGTTAGAATGTTTTTTTCAGTCTTAACTATATTTTTTATTTAAGTCTCATTGTTTGTCCTAATTGATTCCTTTAACGAACAGCGCTGATTTCAAAGTAGAAATCAGTCCTCGAAAACAAACGTTCTTAATGATAACGACGGCGATAATATTTCGGTCTTCCGAACTTTTTCTTCTTGCTAAGGCTGCTAAGAGAAAAGCATTCAATTTGGACAACCTCATTTAAATAACCAGATGCATTTACTTACTCTTCTCGCGAAATGTTTAAGTTAAGGATGTATTTTGTGTTTCGGAGATTTAACTTGAAATGAATAATAAAGGATTGGCAGTAATCCTGATTACTGCAACGTTGTTCTAAGTTATCGTCTTTTAACTCCTGTAGGAAAAAAAAGTTTCATCCATTTAGCATCTTTTCCTTAAGGAAGAATGTAGAGAAAAGAGGGTTTTTAGGGCTCTTTTTTTTGTCTGAATTCGATCACAATAATTAGGATGTAACATTATAAATTCTAGATAATAGTATTTATGGGCACACACTTATTCAAACAAGATTGCCTTATTTTTTAATAATATCTAAATATCATATAGTTTACATTGGAAAGAGATCGTTTAAGGCCTGAATAGCCTGGTTGCTAGAATGGTGGATTCGCGTTCCTTGGGTTGCCAGTTCGAATCCAGCCGACCACAGACCGTGTGTGTGGTGTCTGGCACTCTTATAAATCTATCGTGATATCAGAGTCCTAATATTGAAAATATTACAGGGGGTACTGGTTCAGAGATGATAGTTCTTTGATTCAAGTCTAAATTATGATCTATGAATGAGTTGTATGAATGAGTCCACTCCATATAAAAGGTTGTGACACTTGAGTAGCTAACTCATACTCTTGGCACCAAAAGCCGATACTTAAAAACAAGAGATTCGGTTAAAAAAAACTCAGTTTAAATGACTGACTCCTTAGTCAGCGTGTGTGCCAATGAAAAGTATCATTACAAACAACAACAACAAAAGAATTGCTTCAATAACTAATCAACTCAAGATTTTTATTTGTTCTCCAGGTTTTATTGGGCCGCTAAAATATGAAAAGTAAATATATGTACAAATATATGAAAGTAAATATATGTATAAATATACATGCTCATGCACATTCTGTGCATAGAGCAAGCACTGAAATCAAGCGATCAGTGTCACGCAGTTAAATATTATAAGCCGATTATTTCCACAATGTTTTCTACAATTCAACCAGACTGTTCTGAACGATAGCCTTCAAGAATAATATATGATTCTTATAAATATTTTTCAATCCGAAATAAAATAGAAACACTGCCTACTAATACTTTTATTTAAATTTGGAGGCATTCAGGTTTTGCAATACATAACTACAAAGTATGAAATAAAGTATAAGAAATGCACTTGGAGAAATGCTAAGAATATATTATTAAGAGTTTTATGTTCGGAGTAGAATAGAAGGACGAGGATTAGAATTCATACTTTCTTAGTATAGCATATGCATAAAAGAATCAAACTATTTATTGCCAATTCATAATTATTTTTTAATGTTATTTATTAGTAAAGAGAAAAATGGTATTTATTGAGAATTATAGAGGAAATTGCAAATACAAAACCAATGTATAAAATATTGGGATGATAAATTACATTACAATATTAAAACATATTTATATTTTTATGAACATATTTTTTTTTATAAAAGTTTAAGTATTCTTGGAAATACGCATTTGATGATATCATGCAGAATGTAAACATGTGAACTGTCGACAAAAGAATTTTGATTAAGTCCAATAAAACTAAAATGCATCCATATTAAGGTTATTAGATAAATAAGCAATACAGATACGTTTTTAAAGACATTTCTTGGGGATGCTTTATATAAATTAATAAATACTCTTTATTTCTGAATAGCCGCCTTTGGATACCAGATGTAATACTCTTTTAAACTTTCAAGTAAAAATTTATATACTTGACTCTTTTAATAAGTTTATCAGTAAAATACAAATGAACTTAAATTTTCAATAGTTACGTAACTCTAATTATTAAAAAAGAATTACGGTATTTTGTTCATTGTACTTTATATCTTTCTTTATATTTATACAATCTTTATATATATACAATCAGATGCTGTGGAATCAAGTGAAAAATAATTCATAATCCATATTTTTTCATAAAATTAAGCTTCCATTTAAACAAATGCAAAATATAACACTTTCCTCGGTTTAGTTATATAATAAAAGTAGATGTAAGCTCTCAGTTTAAGTTTTGTCAACCAAGTGGCAACGTATCTATATCTTCATAATATACTCTTGAAGTTTAAATTTAAATTTCATTTTGTGTGAAATAAATAAATGGAAAATAGACTTATAACATTTTTTAAAAAAAATTGATTAATAATAGAAACTTAATTTATAGGTTAAAACATTGGAATCATTGAAAAAAATCAGTATTTTGAACTTAAAAGCGTTTAAAAATTCGATTCTGCGCTAAAGTATTTTCCAATATTATCTAGGAAAAATGCCAAAATTTAGCTAAATTTTTTATCAATTAAAATTTTAAAATATCTTACCAAGATATACATGTGTATCCTTAAACATTGTATAAATACCAAGTGTAAGAATTCTAGATCATATGGTCTGGTCTGTAGAGCTCCAACACACACACATCTAATTATTAGCCTTTGTGAAATTCTGGGCAATAATTGCCCAACAATTGATATTTTCTTTAAGACAATGGATGAGAAAGTCTAAAATTGCACTTTTTATTGAATAGTGTGATTTTAGATAATATTAATAGTTATATATAAATATTCATAAACAGTCAATTTTCATGACTAAGTTGATTGGTGCAATTATCTTTATTAATACTATTAGTGTATGAATAATAATTTGTTAAATATGACTCAAAATTTAAAATTCGTAATTCATCTTAGTATTTATTGATTCAAATTGAGCAAAATATATTAATTTCTTCATTTGAACAGTTTAAAAGAGCTAACAGTTTTTATATCTCTTACTAAATTACAAATTAACCTTTCGGCCCGGATTTGAATGGAATCATGTGTGTATTATACCATACTTACCTTAAATAAAGTTGGTTTATTTAATTAATAATATAGAAAGTGTAAACGATCATAGAATAAGTTTATCACGCATAATGTTTTTTAAAAATATAATATTTCTTTTTTTGCTGAAAATTACATTATTTCTGAAATTACATAGTTTCTTATTTTACGTTATTTCAGAAAGTTTTTAAAAAATTCTGAGCATATACAAATGTAATGTTAACAAGAAGATAAAAATTAATTTTTGCGATGCTCGTGTAGGTTGAATAGGATTTTGCAATACATTGTTTGAAAATATAGCAAAATTGTGAATATAAATTAAATTTATAGGTTAAAACATCAATATCAATAAATTCGTAATTTTCTTTACCTTCAAAATGATATAAAAATCAGGTTTCTGCTGTAATATTTAACCCTCCGGGCGCCCAGTCATTCTGAGTATGGCTTCTCAAAACTTTCTCTCTATCCGTCAATAGGTTGCTTGAAAAAAATATCAGCTTCACACGAGACAGTGTCCGAAAAATAAACGAGCATTTTTCACTTCCCCTCTTTCTCAGCTGCGGGGTTCCCATTAATCCAGTGGGGAGACTGGTTTGCAATCTGTTTGGTTATCTTATCTTACTGATGACCACATTCTTCCCCTCCCTTCTTCACTCACCAACTTTTTTTTCATATTAGCAATATGTAATTTCGAACTAAACGGGGATATGAATTCATATCTTTGAAAGGGAAAAAATATTTTGCACAGAGGTCTTAAATTTGTAAACTAAATTTTTTATATCATTAGATTGACTATCACAAATCTGTATTTATTCCAATATTTTTACAAATGGCACTATGCTGTTAATTGTCTTTTTCTTAAAAATATATACATATAAAAGAAGAAAAACATTTAGAAACATAAATGTGCTAAAGTCATGCTACACATTTACACTTTTTCTGCATATTATATAAGTAATATTTAATGTAAATAAATATTCTTTTTTCAGAGCGCATATAATTTTTAAAATTTATGTTTCCTATAATTTATTTTTAGAGACGTTATTTAAGATATCTTTTTCACTGAGAGGTGAAAAATTTACATCTTAGTTATAACATCACACCAATTAGTGTCGTTGCTCTTTCATAGAGAAGCATATGCTTCGATAATTTTTTGACAGACTTTTCAAAGCTGCATTTTAAAGCTTTTGGTATTTATATAAATGTTGGAAAATATCACTCAAGGTGTTCTTGCATTTAATATTAATAGGATATTTTTGTTTCTAACTCAAAATTGTAAGAAAATTTTCAAAAGAATTTGAAAAGAGATTTCACTAATTTTTTTTTTAATTTCCAACTGATGAAATCAGTTTTTAGTGAGATATGAAGCGATATTAATTGCAATTCTCTCACAGTCGTATTCGAGATTTATTTTATATGTAAAAGTCTTATAGCCTTAGTTATCTAAATATTTGTATGAAATCAAAATTTCTTTGTAAAAATAATAAATTGTGATTTTTTAAAAATGTAATTAAAAAAATTACTTAATATATTTCTACTTGTTTTGAATAAAAAGTTTGTCAGTTTAAATACAGTTTTGTTTTTAAATCAAATATCGCTTTTGGCAAGAAAACACTTTTCAGTGCTTCAGCACAATATGTCTTAGAATCTGTCTTTGAAAATATCAGAGTTAACAGATAGGCACATTTTTTTAAAAGTTCTGAATGACAGAATGTGCAAGTGTATGAATCGAATGTTCCAAATTAAACAATTTCGTACTTGTCATATTCCTAAGTGATATCAAGGCAAAACAGAATATAAACCGAAATGAAGGCTATTGGGGATGATAACAAGAGCATGTTTGTAGCAACTAAACAAGTTTCAAAATAATTTTACTAATATTCAAATAAAATTTTTGGGTTGATTCTTCAAACAAATTTTATAATGTTTTTCTTATTCAAAGAATCTGATCTTGAAAAAAACTGAAGTATTTTTGAGAATAAGTTCTTCATATTTAATTACTATTTGTTTAATTTATATATTGTTCAAAAATCTACAGCTTATTTGAGTGATTTATTAATAACGTACTGAATGCAGAAATAATACAGTGATTAATGTATAGAATACGGTACATTAATCACTAACAGAATCAGGTATAAATCCGAAATTAAATTTAATAAAGTAGTGAAAATTTAATTTTCATTGAGCATTTTATTTCTATTTTCAAACTAATGTTCATTTGATTATAATCATTGCGCTGACGATTCCTATTTCTTCATGATACTCCAGGAAGAATCACTAAAACGTAAGATTTTTTTTTCTTTTCAAAATTTAATCTTTGCAAATATTTTGAAACTATTAGTATGATATCATTTGAAATTATAGAAAATTTTTTAAATAGATTTAGAGAACTATTATTCCGAATTGGGATTAGTTGCAATGAATATAAAGTATCTCATATGTCACATTTAAAAAATCGTTCATAATTATTATAACTTAAATATTTTAAAGTGCTCATTAAAACATTCATTCATTCATCATTAAAGTCTTTATGATGCCGTTAATCTTGATTTCATCAATAATGGCATATCATGCGAAAGATTCATACATCGAGTTGTTTAAATAAGCTATTAAAAAGTTCTTAAAAATTTTAACTGAAGTTACTGTTTAAAAAAAGCAGATATTGTTTTTCAACGTTAAGAAAGTAACGACGGAACGTTACGGTAAAATAACAAAATTGATTTCAACTTCATTTTTATAAAAAAGAAATGTTACAAATTATTTCTAAAATTCTGAATTGTTTATAAAACTGGAATAAAAATTGTCCCGAAAACTAAAATTTTGTCTTCGGAAAGTTAATCTTTTGAATTTTAATGTGACACAACAATTGCCAATAAGCTTTTCTGCTTGATTAAATTTAAATTAAGATTTAATAAATAAGAAATTAGAAATTTTAAAAAAGATTCTTATTATTGATTATTTATTGGTCAGGAAGTAATTATGTACCAAATTTTATAAATCCAGGACCAGCTGTTTATGTTAATTTTTTGTTTATTTTGTTTTCTAGCTGTTTTCTAATTTTTTGGTGATTTTCGCTTCTCACGATTTACAAAAAACGAATTTAACAATATGCCTATTATAAATATACTACAAATTTTGATTCGGAAGCTATAATATAAATTTACATTACTGAGAATTAAATTAAATAAAACACAAAAAAATTAATTTAAACACAAGTAATTAAATTAAAACATGAAATTTCTTGCAAGTCTTTATGCCGTATTTTTTTTAAAAAATGAAAAAGAAAATTGAAACATTTTTAGGTCAAAAATTAAATTTTAACAAACAGTCTTGATTTCTTAACTGAAAATCTGTCAACGTATTCATGTCATGAATTTTGAGGCAAAATAGTTAAATAACTATATAAAATAAATTCCTCTTATTTTTGTTATTTTTTGAAGGCGTTAGACGTATTTTAAAATTGTTTAATAGCAACATTTTACTGGAAAATATATTTAGAAATATTTTTCTTTAGTAAGGAAGGAGTTCTTAAGTTATTATTTTGGTAAGTAAAATTTAGTGAGAAGAATTTTTTTCTCATAAGTTTCAGAAAACCACATGAAATACTTCCTACTTAAATCATTTAACGATAAGGAATTCTTTTATGACCGCTAAGTGCTTCTAGGCGGCTCTCTTTATGGGGTTATCGTAAAGTAATCTATCACTGACAAGAAGGTCATTAACGGAGGGGGACGGCACAGTAGAAAAAACACGTCTTCGCCCTTTTCGACGCTTCAACTGAAAGTAGGAAAAAACTGTTTGCGCCCGTCTCGGAAACAACTGACCAGAGCGAAAAAACACGGTTACGCCCGTTTCGGAGGGGATGTGCCTTCCAGAAAAAGACGTCTCCGCCGCTTGGAGGGTTAATGAATTTATAGCAAAAAGAGGTAGAAATTCCACTTAATTTTAATTAATGAAAACTTTAATTGAAAAGTCAAAAAAAGGGGCTCCGAGGTGCATATTTCTGGCTCCTAAGATAAAATCTATTTGGGAGAAGGCACGCTATCTGTGTGTTCCTGGGTCGAGACCTGTTCAGGCATGATTGTTTTTCTTCTGTGTTCTATCCTTGACATGTATTATAGTGTTCCCCTACCCCTTGATAATTTAAAAACTGCTTAGTATTTGTAATAATGAATTGCAACTTCAAGTCTTAAAAGTTGGAAACTAAAAATAAAATCTTGTTTTAATATATTCATTTCTAATATTTTCATTTATTTGCAATTTGTTAATCGATACCTAGAAAAGTCATTTAATTATTTTTTTTAATTTTCCTACTGATGGGGTTTTAGACTGCAGAAAAAATAGGTCTTTATGTCACTTGAGCAAGCGAAAGTGACGCATGAAATAGCTAAGTAACAACACCAGAATTAATTCCATCCAACGTTGCTTATACAAAATATTTTCATATTTTCGAGAACAAGCAGTAATCGAAACATATATAGTATGTAGACAGTTTTTCATGAATATTCATAGGACTTTCTATCAAAAGGGAATAAATATTTTCGCATAATTATTTAATTAAAAACCAAATAAAAATTTAAGTGGTCTGGAATAATGAGATTGCTTCTAAGTTCTTTCATTGAGTAAAGTTTAGATTTTCTTACTCACATGTGTAGGTATCTAATCTGAGTAGAATTATGATCTTTAATTAACACTGTATAGGTAAATTCCTTAAAATTATTCCAGTATCTTTCGAACTTTCTAGTTTCAATTTTAAGATGTTTACATGGTTGCAGAAATGTGTCTAAGAATCCAAGACAGATGATTTTCAGAAAATATACAGAAGATTTAAAGTCATAAGTAAAGGGTGAAGCTTTAAGAAGAATCACCCTTCCTTTAGTGCTAATAATAGATCAGTTCATCTTTTTATCCCAGCAAAAAATTGTGTAATTTCTTCTATCAAATGCATAAGAAAAAATCCATGCTCAGTAAATAAACTGACAAAAATGTTAAGTTAGATGCTTTAACTTTATAATACAGCAAAGAGTAGCATGACATACATTTTATTTACAATCATCATTGTAATACTGACTTACCAAAATTGAATTTCGTCAAAGAATAGGAAGTGATTATTTTTTCCTATTTGATATTACTATTCCACACTCAGCGTAAGTTGTAATTATTAGGATGGTAAGTGTTTAGGCCTTAAAAACACTCTCTTGTAGCGTCATTGACTCATGTATAAGACACAAGATTTAGAAGACTATGATCGCATATTGCATATTAACTAACTAACTATTAAAAAACTATTGCTCACATTTATTTTATAATAAAATAAAGCCTCTAAATTCTCTAATATCGAAGAATGTTATGATAGGTTTCCTCCCAAATGGAATCTGACTATTTAATTAAGACATTTTAAGTGAAGAAGATATCTTGTAATAGCCCGTATTTGACCGAACCACAGCCACAGACTTATCAATACGCTGCAGAAGAGACACAGAAGTAATGAACAAAAAGAGCTTCTTTCATATCAGTAGAAACCCTTCTACACCCCCAGCAGGTCTTTCGAAATAGGTTATTCTACTTTGACTCAATTTAGAAACAGAAAAGAAAATAATAAAAAATGGATGGTGAAATTTTTAAATCATATTACAAACCAAATAAAAGCAACTTCATTACAAATGTGACATTTGCAAAACTGTATTAAACGTATTTTCAGTAATTATTCCACCTTTTTTCTGTATTTTGAAACCCCATCAGAAAGAATGTTATAAAATTTAATTAAATACCTTTTCTGGGAATCAATTAACAAATTAAAAATAAATAAAAAAATTAGAAATGAATATATTTAAGAAATTAAATCAAGATTTTATTTTTAGTTTCTAATTTTTAAGACTTAAAGTTGAAGTCATTATTACAAATACTAAGCAGTTTCTAAATTGTATCTCTTTCTAGTACCAAATTTCGTCATTTTTATAATTATAACACAGTTAAATTAATCGATTAATTATTCATTTATTCTGAAAAAAATTAATGTTGTATACTGGTATCCAAGAATGCAAAAATATGTATAATTGCACAATACAAAAATATCATAAAACAATTAGAAAACCAATCCTAAAAATCTATCTCAGTAGATACGAAATAAGAAAGCTGATTTTAATAAAATAATAAATAATTTTTAATTGTTATATTTGTAAAACAAATGAAATAATAATTAGATTTCATTCTTAATCTGTTATCATTTCTATCTATTCTAGAGAGTGAAAAAAATATGATTTTGTTCCAACAAGAAGTGACTGACGTTCATTTTGTAAATGATGCTGCTTAATATTATTTTTTTGCGAAAAAACATAAAGAATTATTGTCTAGCATTAAGTAAAAGAAGTTTCTTTTGAAGATAAAAATTACAAATATCCAGGGAAGGCTCTATTTGTTTTAATCAGAAAAGTAACATCATTAGAGAAAAAGTTGGCTAAGAGAAAAAAAGGTTCTTTGTATCATGTTATAATTGTTGAAGATCACGTGAAGGATTGTTCCTTCAGTATCTGTAGATAACCATTCATTACAGAAGCACACTGTTAATTAAAGAAGCGAATAGTAACAGGTAAGAAAAGAAAGTATTGTTATCTTCTGGTGAAATCTTGGATGGACGATTTTTCTTTTATTTTCACGAACAAATATAAAATAAATTCTTCTAATGTATCTTGTTCCATTTATTAGAAAAATTCTATTGTGAACGGAAAAAAAAGAAAATAAACGTATATTACTACTACTCGTGTATTCAGAGTGCAGTAAAAAGAAAAAGAAAAAGGCAAAGCTAATAAAAGAATATTTAAAATAAAAACCCATTTTAAATTATATATATTTCATTTCAATTATTCATATTTATTAAAAATTATTATTAAAATTTTTATTATAATAAAATTTAAACTCATCCATCGAAACGTTTAATGGCATTTTTTTGGCAGTCTTTAATTAAGATAGCAAATTGGGTATTATGCTCCACTTTCATTTCAAAGTATATACACTTTCTAATTTACATTTACAGTAATTTATAGAGCATTTTTTTACCATAAATATTTTGCAGTATAGCCGCTTTTGACTTTTAAAAAATGCGATGCAATTCATTGTAGAATATTTATTTAATCAAATTCACAGCCTCAGTCGCATCAAATAACGTTTTGAAGTTTATTAAAAATAGATTCCATATTAATTGTTTACAGCTTTAAAAATCAGTCATATGACAGAACAAGTTTGTCACCAAATGAAATAAACGATAATACGCAATCTGAAAAATTCTGCCAATTGCTTAACAGAAAAACATAAAGTTGCGGTTTAGAACAACTATTCCCACAAAATGATCAATTCTAGCTTAAGTGTTTCATTTATTAATATTAAGCACTGAAACATCGGTAATGACAAAATGACATTTTCTACTACAGTGGCGTGAATGTAAGGGAATTAATTCAGATCTAGTGTAGTGAAAATTCTAATTCGTGCTTTATTCACCTTATATACAACAAGAGCGATAATTATTGATGCTTCTCATAAATACAAAAGCTTTTGTTGAGCAAATTAGTTAGTTTGAGTATGAGATATTAACAAGTCTTGCATATAGATGATGACTGGAAAAATGCGAGTTTTGAGACTTACATACATGATATAATTATTAACACACAGAGTGTATGTAACTGTTCTTTTGCAAATGAATTATATTATGAAGCCAACAATGGGCCATT
The DNA here is from genome assembly GCA_026543055.1 of Argiope trifasciata. Classification (NCBI taxonomy): domain Eukaryota; kingdom Metazoa; phylum Arthropoda; class Arachnida; order Araneae; family Araneidae; genus Argiope; species Argiope trifasciata. The sequence continues at coordinate 704,698 of JAPMOQ010051293.1, forward strand.
GAAAAATGTCCTTTACTAAAATACAGTGTTCAAAAAATTGACCAAGACTGATCACATTGTTCACTAGGGAATAATATTTTACATTAATTTTTATTATGATGTGAGAATATGATATAGTTTTGGTAAAAGGGATTTGAATAACTGAATGCAATGTATAATTGAATCTCGACATCTCGAAGTCAAAGAATAAAGCATAAATAGGAATATTCCTATACATATTTTAATTGCATATATATTTTTAGCTTTTATCACCATTATTGCTTTATTATATGTATGCGTCTTTAAAAGGAGATGCTTACTTTAAAAGGTTCACCTGCCTTTATTAGCATTGTTTGATTATTATGCATGTTTCTGTAGTCGATACGGTTTTAAAAGGTTGACATAGAACCATGACATCATTGCTGTTATTTTTATTGAATGTAATTATTTTCTGAGAAAATTAAATAATTTAATTTTTTTTATATTGTTGAAAAACTCACTTGCGCTTAATAACAGTTTTGATAAAGGTATTTCATCTTTCTCTCAGTGCGGAAATATCGCTTTATTTATTCTTAAATAGGAAACATGGAAGGATCTGATTCCTATTCCAAAATTAATCCATAATGAAACTATTTTATGATCTCAGAAATAAGAAAATAGAGTTTTTGTTTACAAAAAAATTGCTTTCATAACAATTCTATATTTATTATTGAGTTTAAGAATTGATTATCTTGTTAGCTGTTGAATTTTAAATACATCTTACCCAGTTTTTTTGTTTGGCTGATTATTTATCAGCATTTTTTATTGGCTAATTATTGATAGCCATTTTTTATTTATTAACTGATTATTTATCACCATTTTATTTAATTTTGGGGGAATAGAGGGCGCTACAACAGCTAAACGAAGGTTGAGTATTTATCTTTTTTTTATTTTCATCGTCCTAGGTCACTAATGTTGCTATTGGCGATAGTTAGGATCGAACTCTCAGTTTTACGACTGGTAGCTGGAGTTTTATATCTTTAAAAAACCCCAGTAAACACATTACAGGCTAATATCAGATTCTACATTTTCAAGCTATCATTTTTTCAAATTTCAATATTTTTGCCCATATGTGTTCTAAACTGCTTTTTCATTTTCAGTAAATCATGACCTCTTTGATCATTAAATCCTTATGTTATCAGCATGCACAAACTTTTAAGAATATGCTTTCACTTAAAACAAATTTGCAGTTAAAATAATATTTGTTAGTTTTTATTAATTTTTTACAATTTCCAACAGTTTTCCGACTCCTTCTATTTTTACGATTTGCACCAATCAAATGCCGTTTGGGACCCACTTTGTACTGTGTCTTTATTCTCCTGATGCTTACTATCATTCTGCTGAATTTGTCGGTCAAATTCAGCAACACCCTGTATATGTCTCTGGGTGAGTGTGGACTAATTATTTTATTTATTTATCAAATAATTTAATCCTTATCACATTGTTCAGAAATAAAAATTATTATTTTTCTTAGTAAGAGAATAATACTAATACTAATACTAAAAACTAATCAATATCAATCAATTTCAATAATATTATGAATGAGCCAGCATCAAAATATTATTTTTAAAATAGCAAATGCTCTTTCAAGTATAATTTTACAACCTCTCAATTCACAAGGAAACTCCCTTACATTCGCCTTTTAAAACCAGTATTAAATTCTTTATTCTTCATCGTCTACCACTTTCCTACAATTACTGCTTATCATTCTGAATGAAGGCAATCTAATGTTCCGCCCCTTCACGCACACTTCCTCTGGAGTTTTTGACAGTGATTCATTTAATAAGCTTTAATAATTTTACTTGGGAAAGCATAAAAGAATGAAAATCCACTCCAGTGCTCGTGAAACTTCCAACGAAAAATTTTCGTTGCTAATGTTTCTTTAAAAAAGAAGAATGTCAGCTCATTTTTGACACCTCTGCTTACAAGGATTATCAAAGGACGTGTTTGGGTTTAATAATGGCATTTAAATTTATGAAAGTGGAAAATTTTATTTAAATATGAAGGAAACTTGTTAATAGAAAGACTATGGATGAAGAGATGGATTACAAAGTTCTTGGTGATTAATTTTCAACAGCGTCAATTATGTTTCGGACTTTTAACTTTTCTGTGATGTTAGAAGGAAAGCATTTATAAATCTCATTAAATGCTTTATTAAATGAAACATTGTATTCAATTCATGATACTAACTTAAAACAAGCTACATAGCTAAAGCTATCTAATTAAACGCGAAATGCATCCATCAGTGAGAACGTTTTAAAAGATGGTGCTGTGATTCGCATATTGCCTGTAAATTAGTTCATACATTCATTACAATGAGCTAAATGCATTTCATTGTTGGCAGAATATTGGATCCAGAAACTTTAAAAATTCCTATCGACAAGCTGGAAGGCAAAAACAGATTCCTTTATATCTGAAGTGTAATCGCTCTACATAAATTGTCGATGTAAGAAGCAGTAAAAACTCTTGCGTGGAAACGAGTTTTCAGCCTCTGTCAATTAAGATATTAGAGTTACCGAAAAAATGTACAGATAATAATTGTTTGTTTTAATGAGGCACTAATTTCGCTAATTGTATTTATTTCTCTATCTCTATTATTTAGAAAGTTATGCTAAAATGAAAATAGGAATTTCGAATGAGGCGACAGAAAAGTTTGATTCTCTAGTTTTCTGTAATTCGACATATTGTGTCAATGATGCTTTCAGTATCGATGTCAGAGAATTGAATTATTTTGAAAATTTGGGCGATCATCTTCTTGAAAATAATCTAAATTACAAACATTAAATTTAATTACAATTAATGACATTAAATTACGAATAAGCACTAAAATACTCCCAACCCACAAAACCATTCTTAGATTCAGATCTCCAATATTCAAATGGAGGCTTTATATGGAAAATTTGTTAGAAGGCAACATTATTCATTATGATATTAAAGAATTTGATGACCGCACTGTTCATGGTTTGTCATCATACAATTAATCGAACATCACAGAAGATATCTAATTGCAACCTAATTCCCAATTGTACGTAATTGCACATATATGTCCAATTCGTTCCCGGAAGAAAGTATGTTCTTCTCTCTTGGATGACAATCTTTTTATGGGCAATGTATTTGAAGTTTCAGATTTAGAAGATTAGCACCAAGATTCATATTTGAAGAATTTTGTACATGTTTGCATTTTACAGCACGATAAAGAAGTGGTTGGATTGAAAGAATTGAAATATTTGGAACCAAAATATCTACAGTCGTTTTCTGAAAAAATGTGCACATGATGCAATTTTTCAGACATGAAAGAAATTTGAATCTATAATTCATTATTCAAACATGCTTCAATGACTTTTGTTTCCTTTCATGATTTCTAATAATTCAAATATTAAATGAGAGTTACAAAGTGTTGTTAAACTGAATTAGCATGTTATGTATTCAGAAACTAAACAAATACATTTACCTCCCCCAATTTAAATTGCCTAGATTCAGGATCCAAATTTTAATCACAATTTGACTGAAACATGAACTGCTGTATTCGTCTTAAAAATAATGGATTGGCTAAATGAACAGATTGTTTATTTCATAATTCAGAAATTGTAATAATATAGGTTGGAAATTTATAATAATAAATTTGGAAAAAAAGTATGCATTAAAATTCAATTTATGAGGATTTTCGCATGAAAATTTTACCAAAAGTTAAATTTTTAGAAATAAGACTTTAACAATATTAAATAAAATAAGAATGTGTATTAAACAAATATAGGAATCAATGTAAGTTTCAAAAAATCAAGTTAGAAAGAAGCGATTTTATAAAGGAGAATGTTTCAGTTATAAAAATTATACTGAAATAAAGGAAAAAAATAACACTTTTGACCAACAATCAACTTCCAACAACTTTCCTGGAAGAAATTAAATTTGATTTAAATTTCAGATTATAAAAGCCTTTCCAACAACAATGAAACTGCTCAAAACATTATTTTCCTGTCTTCTATAAAAATAATTTTCTTTAACTAAGCATAAAGAAAAATTCGACAGAAATATTCTATCTTCATTTCAGGTCTAATATGCATAATTTTTATCGTATATTTTGTGAAGTCATTCTATGAAGATAATATCCCTCTATTTTAATTCCATAAAAGAAAGAAGCAAAGGAGTAGTATTAAAAATAGGCGCTTAATTCCGAGAAAGTACGCAAGTTCTGTTTTAAATTACATATTACATCAGGTTTCATTGTTCTCTTGAAAAATATCTTATTTAACAATTCATATTCTTAACTTAACATTCAATAGATTGTTAAAAAATCAGCACTCTTCTAATGTTATTTCACTCGTCCACTAGTAGAACTGTATAAAGTTGGAAGAGTTATTTCAAAGCTATGCCAATTTGAGAGTAGTTTGGATTTTAAAAATATGCTATCTTAGGATTTTATTTGATGCTGTAACGTGAAACTATCCTTCTGGATTAAAATCAAAGAATTTGATATGTCAGCGATTGCTGCATAAAATAATAACAGAAAAGAGAAATGCTGAGAACAAAAAATGTAAGAGGTAAAGAGAAAATAGCGTTATATTATATCGTTTTTGACTGGAAAGTAAATATTATTCTTTAAAATTTTTGAAAAAGAGTGTTTGATTGTAACTTCAGGAATTTTTCTTCCCCTAATATGTAAAATATAGCTTTAGTTTGAATAAATGCATGTTAATGATTGAGCCATCAAAATATCGCTCAGGAATGTAAAACAGTATTGGTCTTAAATAAGATGACTTGAAGCTAAATATAACATCATAATACATCTTTTTTCAATATGAACCATTTTATTTTAGAAAATATGCAGCTTAATTTAAATATTTTTCTCAATATCTCAATTAAACGCAAACAGATAAATTGATATTTATGACAAATACTATTTAAACTCGTAATCAATGACATATCTTCAACAATTACTGAATTTTAGATAAAGTTTAAATATAGTGTAGATGAGAATTTACTTTTTAAATATAATTATGGGGATTTTTACCCGGAAAAAATTAGTGACAAAGTTTTTCTTTGCTTTTTCATCTAAAACCATGAATAATTTTTTTCAAATTTAAAATTAGCAAATTTCAAAATAAACGTTTCCAACAAAAATGCTTCCTCACCAGTATGACGAAGAATGAGGATTTGATGTAAAATTGGTGAGATTATTAAAGACTGGCGAAATTTATTTAATATTTTTGCAATTGGATATTGCTTTAACTAATCACTTCATAGTCGGTCTCAAAATTTTTTTTAATCAGTTAGTAAAATTGCCTCTTATTTTTGATTAAATTGTGATAGATTTTTATAGTTCATAATCATTCTAGGAAAAAAAAAACTAAAATAACCTGTCAAGCATTAAAGATTTATGAAATTAAATTTTGATTTTCGGATTTCATTGGCAAATAAAAGAACTAGTGTTTTCTGTTTATTTTCATTGCATTATGTAATTATGTTTCTTACATTAACCTTTTGAATTTATACATAGAGATATCACTTTATTGTTGAAAGCTTATAATACATATATTTGCTTATGACTTACAGCAATAGTCAATATTAATAATCTCACTCTGGCACCAAGTTGCAACTTCCTATTTCAAAATGTGTTAAGAAATAACATTTTCTAAATGAAGTACATACTTAACAGGGCTTAAACTATACACCAGAAAACCATAAAAAAGAATTGTCATTTGTTTCTTGAATACTGATAGCAAATAAAAATATAATCATAGATCTTTTTTCTAATTTTCGAAAAGTTCTCATAGGCATTTTTGACTGATATTGTTCATATGAGCACCTATAAAATTTTAAATTGAAAAAATTTGCCCAGAAATTTTTATTCAATAATATTTTTCTATATGGAAGCATATTAGAGGAATTACCAAAAACCTAATATGTTTTAAAAATGCAAAAATATTCTGAATTTATCATTATTTAATTAATTTTTTAACTCATTCACTGATTGTAGTGTTTCTTGTTTGTATTACTTTATTTTACGAAACTGATTTTGATTATGATGTTATTTATCTAACTCTCAGATTTTTATTAAAGATGTTCTGCCGTTCCTTCTGTTTAAACTTCAGTTTGATATACATTTGGAAAATTCTGAATAATCACACTAAAAATTTAAAATAATATTTTGATCCAAATTTTCATTTTTTAAAGAAATTTTTGTCTGGACTTTAATTATAGAAAAAATATTGTTTACAAAATGAAAACCCTATTTAGAAATGAAAGATGCCTCACAGCGTTATATTTTTTCTAAACAAAATGCTTTGTTACTCTCTTATGAAAATAAAATTATTAATATACTCTTGGCTTTTGTGAAAAATAAAATTCCACACAAATGAATGTTTATCTTAATTAGGAAAGGACACTTATCATAAAATCTTTCTATTTTCAGGAAAATACTTTTGAGCTTCTTTCTGTGAAGTAAGAACAAAGCAAGCGTGAAAGAATATTCTTTCACAGCTTGCAGATAAATCTTCGTTGTCGAATGACTTTTTAATTAGTACTTAGAGTGTTAGAGGCGGGGAAAAATAAAGAGAACTTCCTTTTTGTGACAATTCTTTTTTCATTTTTTCTGTTATTTTTGTAGATAATGTTCCATTATAGCATTTCATTATAACTTCGAACAAATTAGAAAGTAAAGTAAGGTAGAAACAAATTATATCCTTCATTCCCAAGCAATAATAAAGGGTGCCTTTTAAAAAAATAAAAGAATTTCCAAAGATATGATATTAACAAACCTGAAACTCTTGAATATAGTAGATTAGGACAAAGAATATTCATTATTAAGATCCATGAAATACTTTTTTGGACTTTCTTCAATACTTCCTCGAAATGAAGTTGTTTTAAATTTTTCGTCATGATATGCATAGTACACTTCATTTGCAAACAATTAATTTAGTTAAAAAGAAAATATTTTTCCAATAATGTTGAACATGTTTGAATCGCTATTGATTCATTAGTTAAAAATTGACTTTGGTATTATTTCATCTTTACAGTAAATATTGCATACTTAAATATATGAAATTATTAAAACCTCTCTTAAATTAAAAAAATATTCTAAATAAGCAATAATTATTTGAAAAAATTATACTATTTATATATTATTACTGGCCATGTCCATTATCATAAAAATATTGTTCGGCCTTAATGTATAATTATATTCCTCTAAATTATTTATTTCTTAAACCAAAATTAGATAAGCTATATATGTTAATAATTTGATTAAAATAAAGGATTCGACAAAAGGAAATTCGAAGATTCTGTTTGCAGTCGAAGGGTGTCTCTTAAATGGCTTCCACATTATATATGCGTATGCCGTGCTCGCTTTGTAGGCGACATAAGAGTTTTAAAAAGTTGTTTAACTGACCATTGAAAAGAGAAACATGTTTTTTTGTTACTTGTAATAGGAGATATGTGCTAAATTACTCTTAGTTATTATTGATACGAATTTGTAATATTAGCATTAATAATAGCAGCGTTAATTACATCGTAAGATAGACAGTTTTATGGACAACTTTGTTGAAAATTGAAAAGATGTCAAATCAATGACTCCTCGAACTTGGCGGGAAATTTGGTGATTTTGACGTCCAGGCTGAAAATTCAAAAATCTTCAGAATTTTTGATGGTAGAACCAATAGTTAATACAAACTATGTCGATTCTTTAAAAACGTTACACATCTTTCTTTTGAAGCTATAAAAAGACAAACCAAACCAGAGTCAGTCATATAGTTAGTTGGATTAGTTTAGAACCGAATACAAGTAAGTCGAGGATACAGTGGTTAATAGCAGAAAATTGGAGGGGACTGAATCTCTCTTCCAGCTGAATTTTAAACTGCTGCTTTGTGAGATGTTTAGGTTATTTATTATGAATTAGCTGCTAGTGAGCTCTTCTTGTGGGTATTACGTTATGTATATGAGTCTTCTTGTCAATAAATCTCGTTTTTTTCATGTAGGCGTGTTGATTGTATGACTGTATGCCACAACAAAAAAACGTCAATTTTGCGGAATCTTTTGGGAAAAAAAATCATTTACAATATTATAAGAAAACACTGTAATTTTTAAAACATCATGTTCAAATAATTAATGCCATTCTAAAATTCATGTCTTTATTATCTTGTACTCTGGAATAATATTCCTAAAAATGACATCTCACAAATTTTAAATTATTGCCAGTTAAAACTTCAGGACAGTTTGCATTAATAATTAATTCATTTTCGTAGTTGCTCCATTAACGAGTATTCTTTTAAGTGTGAAATAATTTTATTCCTTCGTCATCCAAACTGCCTTTACTTTGTTCTAACATGCATTTCAGTAATCCCTCTAGGGTGATTCTTCCTAAGAATGAACTTATTTCTTTTTGAACGCACATTAAATTACGAAATTTCTTCGAAAGAGATGCTTCAGCAACTGCGCGAAATGAGCCTATTTAAGGTGCCTCTCCACCAGGCAAAATTATAAAAGCTAATTAGAAAGGTACTATCAGTTAAAAGCTAAAGAAAATTGTTTGCATGGAGATTGATTACTCATTATACTGTAATTCCTAACAACCGGCAAAGTAACAAAAATAGGAATATTAGTTTCAGAAAATTGTGAAAAGTGTTGAATAACTTTGACATTCTTTCGAATACTACGTGGAGAATTTCAGTTAATTAAATGAAGCCTTGAGAGAAATTAATTAGATATACTGTTTTTATTACATTATAAACTCATTTACATTGATATTCAATATTATGCAATTTTATTGTTTTATAAGTAGATTTTGGATACTTGGGAAAAGCCATAATTATTAAATTGATTAATAAATTAAATATATCGAATATCATTTTCAGAATTTCATTTGATAACTTTCCTTTTTTAATTACATTGACAATTTACAATTTTGTTTTATTTTTTAAGATATCTATCATAAATGTTGGATGAGTGAAATCGAAATCATTTGAATGGAATGCAATCGAACAGTTCAATTAAATAAAAATCTTTTATTAAATGGTTACAACTAAATTTTTTTAAAAATCTAAAACCACATATAAAGAAAATTTTATATGAATGATTAAAGCTAAGAAGACCATGTTGATAAGAACAAATACGTTTACGGAATTATTTATTTTAGAAATAAAAAAGAGGAAGAAATGGGGCAGGTAAAATGAAAGAAATGTGTATCAGAAATAAATTAGTTTTATCATCATGTAAAAATTTACAAGTCTGTTTCTGGTCCCATGTCAGTTTTAAATATATGGGGCTGTATTTATATTATTCAATTTTCCAAATGTTAATACCATCTGTCTTGAAATATTTTGTAATCCTTTTGAACAGCTTGTTTTCTCAGTTTATTTCAACAATCCTTTTTTCTATTATACATTATTATGTTAAAAGCAAACTAAAATGAAATATGTCTTAATATCTTATAGCAACAGTTAAGCAATCAGAATCAATTTCCATAAATAAAAATATAAGAAAGTATAATTAGAAAACTGGCCTTTCTTCCATCAAAAATCCATGCAGCAGATTTCTTTCAAAAATATACCATTATAAATAATTTATTATACATAATTAAAATTTAAGTTAAATCCTATGTAATTTCGAAGGTTTTATCTTCATTTAGCCTATTTTGACTTCATTCAAAAATATCCTCTTACTTCCAGATCCATTTAATTAATGCAACAGAAGCTCAGTAAAATTACTGAAATCGAGAAGCTACCTCCATCCGAGTGAAAAAATAAAAATTTGTTGATCTAATCTTATTCTTTTAAAAGATTCCTATAATACCCTTACCTATATCGATAAATACAAAATAATCCTGATTAGAATCTCACAGTGTATAATCATGGGGATAAATATTTCTGACTGCCTGTTCATTTCTTCATCGTCAAATTTGTAGCTGGTGAAAGGACCTCAGTTTTGTGTGGCCTTCTTGTACATAAATTATGCCTCCCGGGATGGAATACAGAAAATTTCGGAAATTGGAAGTGTCTCTCTCTTCTCAGACATTATGTGTTTACATATATATGTTTATCTGGGTGTATACATATATAATACATTTTTATATTTTGATCTTAAAAAGACAGATCGTTTTGTCCTCCCTTGAGTTAATAAATCATATCAAAATTTTTAATTATAGTCAAATAATAGTTTGACTATAATTGCTTGGTGTTTATAAAATAAATTTTACTTATAAAATTACTCCACAAATTTATGAATCTGTATAAATGTAAATCTGTATAATCGTGGGGAAAAAACGTTGTCTCAGAACAAATATAATTGTATACAAGGATTATTTATTTTGAAAAAAAAATTATATTATAACCAGGTATTTTTTACGTACTTTTGAGATAAAATATCTAAAAATTTAAAAAAATTATAGTGTGGAGCTTTTATTTATTAGTCAAAAATTTATTATAAATGCAAAAAAAAAAAAACCCTTTATAGAAATTACTTCCAAATGTAATTTTTCCCCTGTTTATTAGTTAGCAATGCACTCAGTTAAAGCAGAAAGACAAGAAATTAATCAATATCAAGTTTTAATTCAAGTTTTCAAGTTTTAAGAAATTAATCAAGTTTTGAAAAAAAAACAATTAGAAGAAAAGTTTTAAAATAAAGATTCTGGAATAATTCTTCGAGAAGATACATAAAATGTAAATTCGTAATTCAATCATCTTTCACTCTTTGAACAATTCTACGGAGTGTGGCAGGAAATCCTGTTGTAAGGGATCTTTCCATTTTTCCCAAAATCTTTTTTTGCGGTTCAAAAAGTTGCGAATTATACGGAAAAATATTCTTCAGGCTACGTCTCATAGTCTGTGCGAAAATGTCAAATATCCATAAAGTGGATAGGAATAAAATTTCACTTTTCTTAAAGGCTGTAAAAGAGCGAGATTAATTCAAGAACATCTCATGCCAAGAAAAAGATGTAGCTTGCAGTAATTTTGGAAAGAGGTATAATTTTTTTTTTCATTTTTCTTCTTGTATTCTTTCCTATCTTTAAATTTAAATATATGAATTTTAGACACAATATTAAAATTATTTCATTTCCCAAATCATTTCTACATAAAAATTGTTAGTCTTGGTAGTGATATTTCTTGCATAAAAATTGTAAACATAATATGTCGGACAAAGCTTATATTTCATAGCCATTTATATCCGTCTATATATTATAGTTTCACACTCGTTATATTTCCATATATCATTTTATAAATGGAAATTATATTTTATAGTCTGTCATTTTTATCTTCTGTTCACATTTTGTGAACCAACAATTATCAATTGCATAAGAGAAAATATGAGTATTTTACGTAAGACTATACTAAAGTCTTAGGAGCTTGTTCATATAATATCGTTGTTCTTTCTTTTATATTTTATTCTATCGCTATCGGTTATTAATCCAAATAGAACATTCAAATGGAGAAAGTGGGCTTGTGTACTTACATGTGCAGAAATATTTCTGTTAATTTATTCCAACTTTAATAGAACTGCAACAAAACCTTAAAAAAAGAAGCATTTTCTTTTTAAACGGCCTTTTTTAAAACAGTATCGATCAAATGTTTCTTTCTGTAAAATTAGGAAAATTTTTCCAATCAAAATCACATAAATTGCGGAAAAAATTTATGTTCTCAAAGTGCCAAAGTACTCGGAGTGCAAAAATAAAATCTGCATCTATACGTAGTTTCGTCACTGGAAAACGAGAAAAGGTTGAGTCTTTATAAAAATTCTTTGAAAAGTAATGCTATTACAGTGTCAGTTTGTTATGATGTTGAATGCAAAATTAAATAAATTAATGATTGTTCATTCATTCATAAAATATAAAAGGCTACTGCATTACAATTATTTGTTATAAGAAGATTTTAAACAGCAAAAAGATGCATTTGGCTAATAAAAATAATACGAATCATACTGGAGAGAAAGAGTTTTGTAGCTATCATAATTTTTAGCCAAAGATCCAAAATAATTATTTTGAAGAAACCAAAGAACTTCTTGAAAAAAAATTAAAAACAAACAAACAAATAAGTAATATAAAAATCAATTCAATTCCTACTTAAATCAACGGAAAAAATAATTTAATTACTTTTTATTAAATAATTATTCAAAGAAATATTAAATATAAAAAAATATTGATTTTTGCAAGAACTGAAAAATCATTCTTCACCTTCGCAAACAAATATTGAAATTCTTGCATTTTACCGATATAGCTACAGTCTCATGATTTAAATTTTCATTACAAACTGCTAAATTTCTCTTAAAAATATTAAAAATTAACTAAATTTAATTAATAGATTAATATTATAAAAGAAAACTGTATTGACATCCATTACACAATTTTAAAAAAGCTATATTTTTATTATATTTTTTAAAATTAAAAGTTATATTTTTTACTACTCCATTTGCTCCATGTTATTGCTGGAAATCTGGCAATAAAATGCTTTAGAAAATTGAAGATATTCAACAAAACATTGTATTGTTAAATTAATATAATTAAAAGAAAAAAATTGAAAGAAATTTTGAAAAAAGTGTAAAACTTGTTTTATAAGAAATAAAATTTTCAGAAAATATTACGGAAAAGTAAGAATATTTATTTTACCTAGTAATTAGTTAAAATTCAGAACAAATATACGAGGGGTGACAGAAAGAAATTACAAGGCAAAGGAAAGATGTTGTATTAACAATAGACACGGGATGTAAAGGTAATTAAGATGCGTAAGTGGTAGCACTTTTTTTTACATAATCACTAAATTTGTTCAGCCATTTACCATGGCACTGGACCATGGTAATAATCGAGTCCCTGTCTCTACAGAGCCACTTCTCAGTATCTTTTTGAACATCACTGTCTGATAAGAATCTTATTTCAGATAAATATTTCTTCCATCCGGGAAAAGGAAATAGTTATTAGGTGCCTTATGGAGAGGAAGAAGTGATTCCAAACCTCACACCTAAACGTTTTCAGAAATCTCTCTATCCGCTTCAAAAGAACGACACCATTTCACCTCTTTTGTATTCTAATTGCTTTGATTTCCCACGCACTTCTCAGATAAATCATATCGATGGGGACACATTCTCGCCCCACGTAGAAATCGTATTACGGGTCACACCTATTCGAGGCCAATTCTCTAGACATCTGGTCATTACTGTCGCTGTTTCAGGTCTTGGCATTAACACTATATGTTCGAACGACCGCAACTAGCGCAATTATCACCATTCTGAGTAATTATATTTCAAATCCAGAATTTCTACGTTCCTAATACTACTGCTTGAAAACTATTTCTGGGTAAACCCTCGTACAAACAAATTGCTGGGAAGTGCATGTCCCTACGATCCAATATATATCGTCTTTGCTGTAACTCAAATGTCTTCCCCTATATATAGAGTGTCAATGCAGGCACAAATATATATCCATCTTTATTATTAATAAATGTAATACTCAAACTTTAGAAAATATTCAAATTTACATTCCTTATTTTATGGTTTCACCTGCCAAAATCTAAATAAGATTCAGAAAATCTGTAAATAAAAAAAGAATATCATCATCCAACTGCAATTTTTATTTATATCATTTTATGGGACTGTTACCAGCTTGTAAATCTGCTTCCCAACACCAGTTATATCTATAACCGGAAAGACCGATGTACAGCCCTGCATATTGGATGCAACCTTGGTACCAAGCCAGTATTCAAGAATTTGACGACCATTTGTCAACCTTGGTGACAAAATGGATATCGCTGGAAACTTTGAGAAATTTAACGTTCCAACCAATAGAAACTGAGATGCACCTTGATTGGTCCAGAAAGTTTTAGGCCCACCTCCCGGGAGCAATAAAAGGCCAGTAGTCTCAAGTTGCTATGATGAATTGAAGCCTAGTCAGAGTCGTAGACAATAACGAGTCGTAGACAAATAGACCTTCGAGAGGATATCGAAGCACCGGCGGAATGTCAGAATTGTGTGGAGCTCCAGCCAGTGCTGGTCCGAGCTGATTGCCGAGTCCTGTTGTCTATTGTGGAAGCAATGTTCCTGTAATATGTGAAGTAGCCAGACGTGAGGTAGTCAGTCGGAAGCTAAAATGAGGAGACAGTGAGAACTTCAGCTGTCTGGAGAAACCATAGATCGGAGCTGTGATGATTCCCTCTTTTGCGGGATTCTGCCTGGTCACTTATTGGGCTGTGGTCGAATACTACTTGTGGGCTGCTGTCTGCTGTAATGTGTTTATCTAGGCTGTAAAAATTGTCAGCAGTGTACTCGTGTTCTTTGTGTTAATAAACGTCTTCGTTGTTTTTTACTGAGTCCTGCTGATTGTTTTTTTCACACCAAACACCCACTACAGACTAACTCGGTGAAATCCATAACAGTTTTTTTACAACAGTATATAATGTTTGTATTCGATATTAACAGTTTCAGTAACTGCAGTTAACACCCAGTTAATATTGAAATAAAAAAAAACAGATGATTTTATTGAAATGTATTTAGAAACTGTTAATGAATTACAATCTTTACTTCCCCTCAATTTTAGACTTAATTAAAAATAACCTGTGGATACACAAGTAAGTCAGATTGGGAATACTGTGGATTATTTTAAATAAATATAATTCATTTACGCAGTATGTTTCAAGATTTTTATAATTCCCTTTAAGATTTAGAATTCATTCGCTCTCCATTTTCAATAAATAATTCCATAATATTTCTTAAAATTTAAAGCATTGTCACCTTTGCAGCTATTTTTTAAATTCACCAGCTATAATAAAGACGAACATGCTAGTTTTACGCCTTGACTCATTATCTGTAAACATAAATGAACAAAGTTTTAGAGGACTTTTCATAAAAGAAACTATGCTGTTCCCTTTTCCTAACTGTTAGCATTCACTACTTAATTATAAGCGTCCTTCGGTAATTAAGAGTTATCTCCAGACCCTCCAGGAACATCCTTTCACGCTTGCTTTGTTACAAGTTAACAGGAAAAAATCCTGAGTTATTTCCTAAAATATCGTGATTTGCTGAAAGGCTTTACTTTCTAATTAAGATAAATACTGTTATAGCTCATTTTTTTTTTTACTTTCTTAAGAACTAGTTTATCACTGGAATGCGACAAAGTACTTCCTATTATAAACGTACAGAACTTTATAGAGGCGCCATTTGGCGGATGTTTTCTCAAGAAAAATATCTGGTTACTATTTGATTCTATTTAACACACAGTATCATTATGCTTAAAAATAATAAAAAAACAGAGATGCAGAAGACTTTTTGAAAGAATTATTACTTATACCACTCCTCCCAACAATTATTAAAATTTTCTCTCCTAATTAAAAATATTTACGCTAGTTAAAGGTTACCTGGATACATTCCTTATCGCTCATTTGCTGGCGATTTTTAGATATGTTAAAGCAACATTGGTGATTGGGAAATTATCTAAGAAAATATAAATAAATAAGGAATTGAGTCGTATATAAGGAATCTTTCGAGATTAAAACTGGAGGATTTCTAAATTTCATTGTTTTGTGCCAAACAACGACTGCCTCGAGCAAGTTTATATTATTCACTGGCAGATATTCATTCATACAGTAATAGAAATATTAGTGCTGAAACAACTAGATCAGTTTTTGTCAGATAATCTAGAATTATATACATTTTTAATTAAATATTACTATGAAAAACATGTTTTACCTTGGCTAACAGTTCCGAGAAATATGACTAACTATATCTACAACTTAATACTAAAAATTATTTTACGTCAATTGAATTTTTTTTTTACATTTAAGGAATATACATATTTGTGAAAATTTTGAATTTATTTATTGGGGTATGATAACAGCAGGCATTTTTTATAAAATTTGTCATAAAAATTTTAAATTATATAAAATTTGTCAAATTAATTTCCCTAAATAAAATTAAAACACGCAATGCCAAAAAATTCATATATTAAAACACAGTTTGGAAAATGAGATAGATTATAATTTTTTTCTGATCCTAAATCGTTAAAAATTAGAAATTTTTTTCATCACATAGTTTTGAATTCCATTTTACATTAAAAAAGTTTTTTTAATCGTAAAGAAATTTTTGAATTGTAAAGAATTTTGATATACATTTATTGTTAAATGTTTTAAAAGGAAAGTATAAATATTTAATGAAATACATAGATCGTAAAACGAATTAATTCATTAAGAGAAGAATGTGTATAAATGTATATATATTCATGTGTATAAACTCACTTCATTCTTGGAAAACTGTAATCACTTTCTTCAAAAATTAAAAAAAAAAATATCTAAAGAAAATAACTTAAAAAGAGATATTTTTTGTGATAATCAATCTTTTTTAAAAAAAATTTTAATGGCATTTTTTGAAAGACATTTTATATTATCATTTTTATAAAATAAGTTATTAACGAATGCTGAGCTTTGTTTCTAAATACAAAATGGCATAATAATTTTCTGTTCAATAAATGACGAAAAGAAGAATTTCATGCTTATCAATTTTATTCTTCTTTTTAAAGTTTTAGTGGATTACTATAGATAAACTAATCAACAATTATTCTCAATGGCAAAATGAAAAAGAAAAAAAAAAGAAAAGAACTAAATCTTTTCTTCAACAAATAATTTAAACGAATAAAAAATTCATGCATTTTTGAATTAAATAATTTTTGGGAACATTGGTTTGTTACAGGTAAAGTTTCTGTTTGGTTAACTATTAGCAAATCATCAATGAATCTATATCAAGAAATATTGGCAGTAATACTTAACAAACATAATGATGAAAACTAATACCGAAATACATAAACATCTTTTCTATTCTGTCATTTATATGAATTTAGATATCCGAATACGTTATTAGGCCATTAAAAAAAACGATTTTTTTAAAACTTTAATTATGGTTTTTATAATTATTGTTAATTATAAATACTATGAATGCAAAAAAGTATTTGAAAATATAATACATTTTGAGAAATACGAAACTTTGTTGTAAAGTTTAATGAAATTTAACCAAAAGGATTAACACTCTAAGCAAAATTGTAATGCAGCAATCCTATTTTTCATTGTACACAAGTTATGGAATATAATGATGAATGAAATGAACCAAAATCTAAGAAAAAAATTTCAGATGCAAGGAAGTTATGGATAAAAATATACGTATATGGGCCTTTTTTCCCATAAATCCACAACTTAATTTTTCTAAAACACCAATAAATGAAAAAGCATTTCAACAACAATAAAACTTTTGGTTCATTTCATTATCCATATTACTTAAAAACTAATAGAGGTATTTACTTAAACATTTCAGCGTGTGTTTTGAGATATCATGTTAATGGTGGAAAATTTAAATGAAAATTAATGTTTTGAGAAAATTGAAGACAAATTATAGCTAAAAAAGTAGGATTTATTTAAAATTTTCCTAGAAGATAGGTCTGGACTTTACTTTTCCTAGAAGATATAAACGGTTTTGGGAAGTGAAAAGTCTGAAGTACGAGAAATAACAATAAGAAGAAAAATTTGTCAGTGTGGTCGATAGCCAGTGTTTTGAACGTAGCCGGATACCTTAATATACTTCTAGATTTTTCCAACAATGTAAACTAAATGAAATAGCTTATTTTTTCTTTATTGTAACTCAGTATTTTAGAGGGCTCATTGAAAGATAAATAAATCGCAAAACATTTCATACATGTTCTACTGCAATTTGATGTTTATTTGTATGAAGACGACCAATTGATGAAACATAACTTAAACATATTGCAAAATGGGAATGTTTTAAATTCAGTCTAAAATTCATTTTTAAAAGATCAGATTAGTTCGATTAAAATAGAATAGCAAATAACACTATTCTAAGAATTTCAGATTCAAACAATTAAAGAGATTCTAAAATCTCTTTTCTTGCTGTTCTATATTCTAGAGGAATATCAAAACAAAAGAAATCTAACACATTTTAAATTATCTCAAATTTGATTTATCTCAATAAAAATTAATCAACTTGAAATTAGTAAATCATTTCAATTTTAGAAGTTGCTTCATTAGCAACAATCCTTTTAAGTTAGAAATAATTTTATTCTTCCATCATTTAAATTGCCATTATTTTGTTCTATCATGCATTTCGATAGTCCCTTCAGGGTGATTCTTTCTGAGAATGAACCAATTCTTTTTTAACGCTATTTTAATTACGAAGTTTCATGGAAAGAGATGCTTCAGCAATTGTGCGAAATGGACCTATTTAAGGTGCCTCATCACCAAAATTATAAAAGCTAATTAGATAGGAAGTAACTGTTAATAGCTAAAGAAAATTACTAGCATCGAGATTGGTACATCGTTTTTGAAATCCTAACAACCGGCAAACTTACAACAAGATGAATATTAGTTTCAGAAAATTGGGAAAAAGTGTAAGTTCATTGTGACATTTTTTTTTTTAATCTGCGAGGAGAATTTCTGCTAATTTTTTGAAGCTTAAAAAGGAATTAATTAAAGATGTTGTAGAATATTATGTTGTTTATTATGTTGTAGAATAATTGCCATTAATGTATAATAACCTGAATTTTTATTATTCTCTCTATAAATTTAGGTCATTTGTGATATTAATTATTAATCTAACTCATTAACAAATTAAATAGTTTTAATAAAACTTTTAGATTCTTATTTGATCAATTTCAAAACAAAAAAACACTTTCATACAAAAATAGCTCTTATTTTAGAAAAAAAAGACATATTTATGTGCCCTATGAGAGCTTTTTTCAGTACTCTCGAAATAAAATATCAGAAATATAAGCATTTGAATAAAACATAATCCTAATTGCCTATACTGAATGAGCAAAAAATTTCTTAGTAATTATAAGAAGAATCTGTTCTTCTATTGTATGAAACAAAAATTTTTTTTTCGGATTACGGCATGTTCAGCTCACGCAGAAAGACTGGAAATAAATATTTAAGTCATTTCTTAGAAACAATATCTCCTTTGCCAGTGGATTATGACAAAACGTTATAAAGCTAATCTTTAAAGTAAAAATACTGGAATAATTTGAGAGGATATATAAAATGTAAAATCGAATCGAATCGCTTTTCACTATGTGAATAATTCTACGAATCACGAATAGGAACTCCTGCGATAAGATTGAGTTAATTTTTTCTTAAACTCTCCTTCTTCGGGTTCAAAAGGCTGAGAATGATCCGGAAAAAATCAGCTTGAGGCTATGTCTAGTCTCTGTGTGTGGACTTCAAATATCGATGAAGAGGATCAGAATGAAATTGCTCTTTTCTTAAATGCCACAAATAGTCGGATTTATTCAAGAAAATGATGTGGCTTGATGTAATATTGGAGAACGGTATAAGAAATGTTACCTCGTATTTTGTATTCGTTAATATATTTATATTTAAATATATGAATTATTGAAGCAGTATAAAAATTATTATATCTCCCAATTCATTTCTGAAATAAAAAATGAAATTTACAGTTCGAGTAGTGGTTCGCATTTTGTGAACTGATTGTTTTTAATTGAATAGAACAATATACTCACTATCTATATAAAGTTAACGATACGGAAATACCATGTTTTTGTTCTTCTAACGTTGCTTTACTACTTTTATATTTTACTCAAATGATTCCATCTGTTCGTAACCCAACTAAAATATTTCACAAGGAGAACGAGTTCTCTTTACCTTACTTGCGAGGAATCATTTCCCAATGGATTTGTATTTTTAATTCTAGATTTAAATGAACAATTACAATGCTTACAATAAAAAAAAGAAATCTATTCTTTTAAAATGATTTCTTCAAAATGATGTGTTTGATTGTTACTTTTTTTCCGGAAGTTACAAAAAAAATTCTAATTACAGTTACACAAATGTAGAAAAATATTCAAGTACTATCATTGTATAAAAGCTTATTAACGTGTATGAACAAGCTTTCATACAATAATATTATGAATAAATTATATAAAAAGCTTTTATACAATTTATTCATAAATAATGCAATAATAGATTGGTATTATTGAATTATTTCTGAATAAACTTATGCTGCAGTATTTTTCATTGCATATTTATTTATCTATTTCACTATTTTTCTTTATTTTGCTATGTGTCTATATTTAAATTTTTTGTATTACAAATCGCCCTGCAACTAAAAATAGTAAAAAAGTTTAATTCGATAAACGTTTGAAAATTTGGTTTTCGCGAATAAAGCAGCTTAGCTATGTCGGTGGTAAATACATAAACAAATAACTAATTGTATTTCCTATATTATAAATGATCATCGAAACCTCACTGACATAATTCAAATTTAACATTGAGTTTCTATTTTCTTGAAGTAAAGATGCTATATGTATGTTTAATTAAAAGACTAAAAGTGGACTCAAAATATGATGAAAAGTCAGAGATTTTGATAAAACCATTGTCATAGCAGCATACGATGAGTTTCCTCACTTGTAATTTATTTGATTTTTTTAAATTAAAAATCATTGTATAAAACCACTCATAAGCAAACAAATGTTGAAAACCATTTCTTGTTCAATTGGTGTGATTCCTACAGGAAAACAACTTGTGTCTACCTATAGATAATTTTGTGATAACATACTCGAGTAATTTCGATTTCAACTTGATTATAATATGTTGCTAGAAATGTAAAAACCTCCGATTAGTTCACAAATAGGCCATTTAGCTCAAAGTGGGTGCAAAAACTTATTTCGGTATATTGAAATAATCATAAATATATTAATTTAGTATTGATATGTAAATATTGAAATAATTATAACTATATTAATTTTAATTAATTTAGTATTGATATATAAATATTGAAATAAAAAAACTAATGACTCATGAGATGAACATCTGTTTTATAAAAAGTTTTTTTAATGAAATATCTTAGATGTTGGAGGCTAAAAAGTAATTTTAAAGTCATAAATTTGACTGCTTCTAACATCAACACTTTATAGCGTCTGTTTTGGAAAAAAAGGAATACATTTACTTTTTAATTCATTTCCGTAGTTCAAAATTGTTTTAATGCATATGCAGCAAAGATCAAAAGCCTGAAAAAAATTCTAATTAAATAAAAATAAAGTATCCAAAGATTTCATTGTAACATTATGTAAAAAATGATAAGCTTAAGCAATTTAATAATTTCTTGCAATACAGATACATGTAAATATTCAGCTATATTGTTAGTAGATATAAAACGTAAATTAATGCAGATGTTGAAAAGTATATTTTTTATTCCTTTACCTACTGAAATCCATCTACAGTTTTGAATACCTGTTGATCTAAGAATATCAATATCGAAAGGCAATTTTTATTATTTTATGACATTTTCCCAATTTTCTAAAAATGTTTTGATCCGAGTTTAGTAGTTATTGCAAATAATATCAAAACTAAAGCAAAATTTAGCCGATATTTTTGAAACGTGCTTTGAAAGCATTATGGAATTACAAACCCCTCTCATTTTGAACACTACTTAAAAACAGACAGTTGGTGCACAAGAATGTGTAAGTTAGAAAACCATAAATTATTTTTAATAATTACTTTTTATCGAAACCTCAGCATTTCAAGATTTGCATTATTCTCTTTAGAATTCAGTGTTTATTCGTTTTCACTTTTCAACAAATAATTCTTTTCTACATCATGGAATTTAAGACATTGTTCCTTTTGACTCTTTTTATTTATATTAACCTGCAAATAAAAAAGAATGTACCAATTTTAAGCATGGAATCATTATCTGGAAAAATCGTAGAATACTTTTCACAGAAGAAACAATACTCTTCCTTTTCCCTAATTGTTAGTATTCACACCACTAATTATAAGCCTCCTTCGGTAATTAAGAATAATATAGAGACCCATGAGGAGCATCCTTCCACACTTGCTTTGTTACTCTTTAGCAGGAAAAAAATCCTGAGTTATTTCCTAAAAATATTGTGATTTACTGAAAAGCTTTCTTTTTTAATTTAGATAAATTGAACTAATTATTTTTCTTTCTTAAGAGCTAGTTTATCACTGTAATGTGAAAAAGTATGTATTATTATAAAAGAAGAAGACCACACCTGAAGGCTATACCTTGGAAGTTAACTCTAACTCTAGTTAATATAGAGCATCATTGTGGTTGAAAAGAAAAGAAAACTATTTACAAAGATATTTCTCAAAAAAATTAAAACTTCACTTTTCTCTGATCTTTTAAAATTTTCTCTGCTAATTAAAAAACATTAATCGAATTCAAACACACATCAAGGATGTTCATTTATGGTAATTTCATAGTTAATTGGTGCAAGAAACTTGGAGATTTTTACCATGATTAGTAGGAACAACTTGAGTTCTTTATTTTGTGATTAGAACAAATCTTATTTTCAAAATAAATATTTTTCTCTCTTAAATTTTTTTTAATTGTGATACAATTAAGTATTTTTTTCGAGCAACAAAATATTTAAAATGGATCACTCGATCTATCCCTTATTTATTTGATTTAATGGAGTTTCCTGGCCTAATATTTACTATAAAGTTTCGCTCATTTCTCATTTCTTAAAATTAACTCATTATTCTGTGAAGTGTGAAAAATATCTTGCATATCTTTATAATTAATAAAAGGTTAATAATATCTCTTTATAATTCATAAAAGGATCTTAATCTCTTTTTAGGAAGTTAAATAATGGAGATAAGCAATTCAATCAAATAAGCCTTTCAGAAGAAGGAATGTGTTTCATGCATTGCTAATAAACACTAGGCTATTTTATTAAAGTTTGAAAAACTGATTCTAAAAATTAATATACTACAAATTGAAGATTGCGTCTGTTATTGTTTAATGATTTATATTATATTTTGAGTGATAACCAATTAATACCAGAATCATTAACTGAACTATTTCATTTAAATAATTAGATACGATTTTGTTAGAGAAGCTTGAAAATGCTTTTTTATTTACAAGGTTGATCCATATATAAATTTTCCTTAATATGATTACTTGTATTAAATAGCTATATAGAAATTAATACTTTAGGTATCGGACTACGTCGAAGGAAAATATCTGAAAAATTAGATTTTTTAAAAGCTATTTATAACTATGGGTTTTAAATGAATTGTGAATTATAATACAAAATATTATAAATACAAAAAAAATATTTGAAAAAAAAACATTTTGAAAAATAGGAAAATTTGTATTGAATGTTAATGAAATTTAACCAAAATGGTTAATACTCTACACAAAATAGTAAACAGCAGTCCTATTTTTCTTCGTACACAAGTTATAGAATAAAATGATGAAAGAACCAAAATCTGAGAAAAAACTTAAAATCCAAAGAAGTTATGGTAAAAATATATGTATATATGAATTTTTTTCATATTTTCACAACTTAATTTTTCTTTAAACACCTATAAATGAAAAAACTATTTCTCCAACGAAAAAAGTTTTGGTTCATTTCATTTACCATATTATTTAAAACACGTGATGTAATGTTTATGTAAATATCTATATTAGTTTTTGAGTTATTGTGTTAAAGGTGGATAAATTTTATGAAAATAAAAGTTTTGAGAAAATTGAAGTTAAAGACTACATTTAAGCTGAAAAATATGTGATTTTGGATGATAGGCCTTGTGTTCTTCTTCCTAGAAAAGATAAACTGTTTTAGAAAGAGAAAAATATGAATCATAAGAAATAAAATTTTAAAAATTTTTTAATTGGTTACCTTACAAAAAAGCATTTTTTACGCCTTATAAAACAATTTTTATTTCTTTTATGCATATTTATAGAACTTTAAAAATTTGCTATTGGTTCATGATTAGAACTGCCGTCGTCTCTAATGTAAACTGTGAAGAAAAGCAACTAAGTGAAAAGACACTTAAGTTAAATAAAAACATAAAACACTTCAATCTACATAGACTAAAAAAATTGTAATATTTGCTACAAATTTACAATAAGAACACTTGACATTTTTAATGGAACAAAAAGAAAACAAAACAATATAGAATAAACTCCATCAGAATTTAATATCTAAACAAAGGTCTGGGAAAGTACATAAAAATGAAGTGCAGGCCATTTGCTTTAACGAAAAAATAAAGAGAGAAAAAGGCCAAGTTTTATTAAAGACAAAGTTTGATTCAGCATGCAACGAAAAACAGTCTATCGTTTTTCGCTGTACGCTGCACTTGCTTTTCAATTTAATATTTTTTGATGTATAACTTTTGCAGTAGCAGTTAACTACAAATAATGTAAATACTTCTTAGCAAGTACTGGAAAATGGAGGAGTAAAATTTTTGTTGATGAATGTTGACATAAAATTTTCTATGCAGACTTATAAACAAAACATTCTAAATTCGTTTAAGTAGTATTCAGAAATGGAAGGAGTAAAATTGAAATTACTTTTTATAATCTCAAAATGCAAGGATGCCTTATTTAATGTAAAAGGGACTTTTTTTTATCTTGCACATTATTTATAAAAATATGAAAAGCAATGATTTATTTTTCTATATAAAGGCTTTATTAGATAGGGATAAAATTTTAAATATGAAGTACCTAAGATTGAATTCTGAAATAAACAATGATAATATTTATTTTGAAATACTTAGCTAAACAGCATAGCTGTTAAAATATAATGACAGAATGAATGCAAACGACTTTTTAAAATATATATATTTCCTCCGAAAAATATATATACTTCAGACATTTTGCATTACTTTTTTTAATTAAATTTTTGAGCTGAAATAAATTTATATATCCAATTATTATAATAAAATGCATTAAAAGTAAAGTATTAAACTTATTTTCATAAAATTATATTATAAAACAAATCAAGAATTTAATAGAGAAATCGCTTTATATGTATGCCCTTGCTTCATTCTCAAATAAATAAATGAATATATATCTCTCAGTAAAAGAACGGAAAAAGATTTTTTTTTTCATTAAATGTCATTTTTTATAAGTTGTGTGAAAACAAAATTAGTGTGTGCGTGTGAAAGGCAATTGATGCTGTTACTTTTTTTAAAACCAAATTTATAACTGCAAGTGAAAGGAAGTAAGAACTATTTTTATCGTGATTATTTGAAACGTCGCATTCTTAGTTCATATTAATTAGTTTTAGAGCTGAGTTAATTTATATAATTAGTTTTATGCATGATGAACTTTGCTTCCAAAGATAAAATAAAAACTATTTTTGGTTCAATAAATAAAAAAATAAATAAAGAAAACTCCAAAGTCATGAATTTTAATTACTAAAGATAAGAGATCTAGTAATTATCCTAAATTCCAAAATGGAAAATGGTAAGTTGTTAATGAAAAGAATGACATAATTTCTTGTGAAAAAGCTTAAAAATTCCACTTATTTTGAAATTAAAAATAAACATTGGCTTGTTAGAGAATAATTTTTTATGTTGCTATTATCAAATCGTTAATGAGACAGTTCCCTTAAAATACAAGCTGTAAGAATACAGATGTATTATAATAATGGAATAAGAAAAGTGTTTTAGGTATTACTCCATCGTCTAATGGTACCTGGGAACCCCTTCTAACAAAACTTCATAAGACCATTTCTTTTGTAGCATGACTACTACTATATTCTCATACAATATCCATTATAATAGATACCAGGTTAACAAATACTTGATTTTACAATTGTATTGTATATTGTATATTGCAAATCGAAAAGAGGAGTTTGAATTTATTTATGATTGATGCAATTTTTTGTGATGATCAAGTTTTATTTCAAAAAAAAAAACAACTTATGCAGTGTTTTAAAAACTATTCTGTTTAACAGAGTTTTTATAAAATTTCCTTCAATTTTTTAATATTTTTATGAAATTACATACTTTATAATTATAGAGATTTTTTGTGCATGAATTTCAATTACATGTATATATAGTTTAAATTAATAATAAATATTTATTAACTTAATAAATAAATAGTTATCATGGTTCAGTTAAATTTCACTTAGTAAGCAGGCAGACAAACAGCTTCCATGCTTATAGATTTATTTTGAACATTAAGCAGTTCTAAAATTTTAATTTAAAATCCGCATTCCAAATTTCATAAACCTAACTTATAATACTATTTGTTGTTCGTCGTGAATGGGCCAAAGAATACATAAAGGCACAAAAGTTTTCGAATATTTAAATACTGTTTAAGACGAAATTTTTATCTAACGTTTTATTATGATTTGTAGGTTTGGAACAGCGAAAACATATTAAGTTTCAATCTATTGAATCTTTCATCTTCAAAATATAAAATTCACAAATAAAATGTAAAAATTCATTCTTTTTGAATAAATTCTTTCAAAAATTAATAAAAAATGATGAAAATATAGGAATTTATTTCAACAAAAATATGTAAAAATCAATTCTCTTTTTCAATAAATTCATTCAAAAATCATAAAAAAGGATGAAAGATAGGAATTTATTCACAAAAAAAATGTAAAAATTCATTCACTCTTTAAACGAATTTATTCAAAAATTATGAAAACATTTTGAAAATACAGGATTTTTTTTTTGTTAATTTCAGTACTTCCTTTCATAATCATGCAAAAGAACATTTAAACATCATAAGTCATAAAAAATAAAATAGAAAGCGCAAATTTCATGTACCGTCCTTTAATCCTGCTCTAGATTAAATTAAGACATTTATCTCAAAACTGTCATTGTTTTGCAACAACAGCTAATATTAGTTTTGAGTAGATGAATATTAATGTTACCTTTTATTTTTTGTTGTTTTAACCACAGAAGGTAGGTAAATAAGAAGCACTAATTTGCGAAATGTGATTATTAAAGGAAATGGAAAGTATTGAATCAAAAAGGTAATAAAGTTGATTACACAATTATTGAACATTATAAAAATTTTAAAGAAATTTTAATATCTTTAGAAGGAAATTCATTGTTGTTTAGAAAATTGCTTAAAGCAACGATGATTGTCCATTTTCTGTATTCTGGTGTCACATGGATAACATAATTTTTAAAAGGTAGAATCCGCTGATCAACATACGAAAAGGTTCATTTTGAGTTTCTTTTTTCTTGTTCTGTTTTAGCTGACAACCACCCAGATGAGAGGTGCTCATGTCAAAAAAAGCATGGTTACTTTCTATAAAAACTATGCTTATTTTGTGACATATAAACACAAAATGTCAGATTGTTGAACAATATTCTGTCGAAATATTTCTTTCGGTAACCATTTTAATAGGATCTTCAGTATAAAAAGTAGAAGACCTAATTATGTACTATAACTTTAGTAATTCGTATCAAATTTGATATCAAAAATAACTAAAAATAATTCCAAATAATGATTTTATTCTTATAAAAGCTCAAATACAGAAATATGGGGGAATATATAAAGGGATTTATTTTGTTACAGTTAATACTGAAAAGCCTTTACTCTAAGCACTTTAAGTATTTGCAAGGGCCGCTGTGGCCCAGTGGTAAAGTCTCGGCTTCGGAACCGGAGTGTTTCAGGTTCGAGACTCGATTCCACCGAAGAACCGTCGTGTGAGGGGGTCTGTTGCACGTTAAATCTGTCAGGCCAAATGTCCTCCCGTTGGTGTGGCGTGGTGTGGAGGGGGGGGGTGCAAGTTCAGGTGACGTCCTTGTCATCTGACTGTGGCTCAAAATTACAAGGTCCGTCCCAAAATAGCCCTCGTGTTGCTTTAAACGGGACGTTAATATAACTAAACTTTCGTATTTGCAGCAAAAAATATAAGAAAAAAGAACACCAAGTTAACAAAGGCCAGAGCTTGTTTTCGTTCTAAATTTTTTATTCAGATATTTTAATTTGTCTCGTAAGAGTTTATTTTATATTGGTGTTATATTATTGCCTGTCAACGATTAGTTACAGAGAAGTGTATTGAACTTTAAGAAAAAACAAAGAAGCCAAAAAACCCACCAAGGAATTCTGTTTTTGAAACTAAATGGAATATAATATTCATTTTTATTTTAAAACATTATTAATATGCTATTCTGTCGTAACTGTTCTTTATAAACAATATACTTTGATCTCTTCTGTTTTTAAGTTAGCATTCATTGCGAAACAAGTATTCGAAATTTTTGTTAATCATACAGCAGGATTACTACTATGTACAACATAATTTTTACAGAACTCGTATTTTTAAAAGATTAAATTGCAACAAACTTGTAGCAACTTTTTAATTACATCATCATCCTATACAAGCTCACTAATGGCTTAAGAAACAACATATGAAGATTGAATTTTCATTAAATGTTGTTGATGATATGTTTATAGAAAGAAAAAGTGCATTTCTCCAGAAACAGACTTAATCAGATAAAACTACGTTATTCAAAATAGATTTTATTTACATTCAGCCCGATCTTACATAAATATTTAATGCGATTTCGTCGCTTCTTGTGAGTCTCAAATGCAATGGGAGAGAAATATTTTCATAAAATGACTTCATAAGACATGCGGAAGAATATATTATTCATCTTCTAAATGAAATGAAAATAACTTTGAGTGAGGGTTCTCTCAAAGGCACAGTAAATTAAACCAAATTCTTTGAATTTAAAAAGGATGACAAATATTTTTTAATAAACAAACTGCTAAGTGTGTTCATGATGTGGAATAATATTTCTTTATTAAATATACGATATCATTTAAATTAACCAGCACACTAATATTGATATAAAGTATTTAAGACCGCCATGACACCTTCAATAAATTTTAGGGATTAATTAATTTATATGAATTATCAGCTGGAGTCAAGTCCAAAGTATCTAACATATTTTATCCCAAAAAATGCTTTGCATGGCATTGGAATACATTAGTTATGAAATATCAACTTTTGAAGTAAATTCAGCATTTTTACTAAAACTTTATTGACACTCTTGGTGAATTTACTGGCGATTAATCCTCCATATATGGTGAACAGCATCCGAATATCGAATTTGGATTTTCTATTCGTTTTTCTCCATCGATTGTAACAAAAAATTTGACACAAAACTACACATGTAGTCACAAAATCCAATAACAAATTGTATATATTTAAATCATTGCATTTTTGAATTATCATTTTTAAAGGTATCTAAAGGCTTTGATAGCCTCGTTGGTAGGGTGTTGGACTCGTGTTCGTTAGGTTGCGAGTTCGAATCCGCTTGCCGAAGATTCCCCGTGTGTGATGATTGCTGGTGCATGTATAAATACGCCGTGGTCAAAAAGTCATCCATAATCGAAAGCAATACCCCTAGGGTTTTACTGGTTCAGAGGTGATACTTCTCTGATTCAGGTCTAAATAACTATCAATAAATAGGAGTGTATGAATGAAGTTCGCCACGTAAAAATGGTAGTGCCATGTAAATAGCTAACTCGTGCTCTTAGACTTGGCGTCACTGATAATATCAAAAGTCGCATCCTATTGGCTCAAAGCCTTGTCTAGGTCACCACGAGCTTTTTCATTGGTACGTGCTATAAGAAACAACATGTATCTGAAAGTAGAGGTCTGCAGCCTGCAACTAGATTCAAAGCAAAATTCGATTGGAATCTGTACTAAAATTTCAAAGCTGTGTGCCGAAGTTGATTCATATAGCTTTCTTCGTTTTGTAATTATCGTGTTAATTGATATTCGTATAACCGGGCAGACAGACTTCTTCTGAATGAATTTCGCTCAAAATTTGATAGAAATTCACAAATGTGATGAAAAAACAACAAACCAATCTTAAATCGTCTTTTGCGAAATGTTTTCATTTATCTTTGTCACAGATAAACATACATCTAAAAAAATGTGTTTTTCGACTTTAAGCAGGCCTAAAACGTGAATATTTGTGAAAATCTCAAGTTTGAATGTTTGCACCCTTAGCATATTTTTTCTGTACTGCCTATACATAAAAATGAAAGAAAAGTGGAAATAAATAATTTTCTCGGACAGTTTTATTAATAATATTTCATACACTGTATATGTTCGTCCTTTTTTTAAAATTTCCAAAAACTTTCGTTTATCATAAAAAAAAAGAAATACTAATTTTGTTTAACAATATAAATAATAGTTTTTAAAAGGATCGCAAAAAACTGGGCTTTTTTTCCATTGGTCATTTTCTAAAATATCCGGGGTTTTTTTCTTCAATTTATTTCTTTAAATTTAATTCTGTGTAAACTTCAATGCTCATTAGCTCAAAAATAAATTATTCATTTCAACTATTACAGAGATTATCAAATTAGTACAATTTCTATCTAGAATTTACAATAATGTGGCACTTTCCTTCTGTCTAATTAATTGTATATGTTCATTTATTTCTTGTATCCTTGTATATTTTCAAAACGTAATAAAACATTTATTGCATTTTTACTCAAGTTGCTTGGTTTTTTTTCGCATATTGTCGCTTTAAACTGCTATTTAATTCTAAAATAATTTTCTTGAAAATTAAATCCTGATTAATTTTAGAGAAATAAATCAATAATTGAATATTTATGCTTGAACTTATTTTTATTATGTGCTTGTGAATTCGAATAATCTTACTTATTATTACTCACAATCTTACTTATTTTCATCCTATTAGTAATCACTTACTTATTGTCATCTTATTGTTACTCATACTTTAATTTATTTCCGTACTGATTTTAGCCAAATTTCACGAAATCTTTTATTTCGATTATGTTTTTTTCAGAGTATAATGAATAGAATTTTATACTCCGAATTAAAAGTCTGTTTGTGAATGAGATAATTCTTTTTTCTTAAATACACTCACAAATTTTTTTATCAGATTTACCTCCTTCATTAAAGCAGATTCTATCAGATTAAATTTTATCAAATGTACCTACTTCCTTAAAGCAGTAATATCAGATTCTTGGATTCAAATGCAAAATTAATAAGTAATCAGTTATCATTTCCCTCCCAAAATTATTATTAACAATTTCTTATACAGTAGTTTATTCAAGCAAAAAACATACGAAAAGTCTCTAAAAATTATAAATAGAACAAAATCTCCTTAATGCAAGTGCCTAGAATACTCTACTTATTTCGAAGAAAATTGTCTGTGAAAAAAGCAAAATGAAATCTTGTAGTCAAATCATTTCGACGATATATGGACCTTTTAGTAGCCATATATATGACTCATCTTTTTCATTAGAAACTTAGTTCAGCTTTCTCCACATTTCCTTTTCTTATTGGGATTAAAAAGAGGAAAAAGTTTCACAAAAATCTATCTTGGGATTTTAGATT
>JAPMOQ010051293.1:735806-746378 GCA_026543055.1 Argiope trifasciata
TATTGTTGCATAAAAAAATTGAATGTTATAAAAAATAGTCTATAATTTTCAATAAAAATCAATACAGAATCCTTTCAATATATTTTTTATTTCATCGATTATAATTATTTAAAGAATGTTAAATAAAATTTTAATTGTTTCAACCTTTCCAACAGTTTTTTAAATTAGTCTCAAATTAGGAAATAAAAAATAAAAATGTAGCATGCTAACCTAATTTTTTGGTTTTGAAGACAAATTTTTTTTTTGTTATAAATGTGTTCTCTTATACTCAGAGTTTAGTGAAAAATTCTTTTCTTATTAATGCGAAAAAAGGGAAGTTATATAATACAGAGTTTTTAACTCTAATGAATTCGAATAAGTTTTTCTGGCAAGCATTTTAAAGAGTGTTCATTAGTTAATAGCAAATCATTAAAATTTACTTAATGAAAGTTTATACTTTAGCTGAAAAAAAGGAGTAAAAAAAGTTTGCTTTAGAAATAAACCTAACGCTTCAGAATTCAAGTTTTCTGAATTTTCATATCATTCTATCAAGAGAAACAAAGTATACTTTATATTTAACGTAATTTATTTTTTATGTTAATTAGGTGGAATATTTAAAGCATCTTTGCATTCGTGTAGGAAAGGCCGGAGCCTAATGACGCTGTGAAAATTTGGTAGTTTTAATAGATTCAGTTTTTCAGGTAAATTGTTTTACTGATTAAAAAAGCCTTTTTCTTTATTAGTTAAATAAATTTCTATTTCATTCTAATCTTTATAATTTTTCATGTGAAAAATTATGTCAAAGTTTCATAAGTTAAATATATTTTTATTTTTAGAATACACGAGACTCTTAATCTTTTTATTATACTTTTTTGACTCACAAATTTTACATTTTTAATAATGTTTACTTCTATTCTAGATTTTCGTTTGAAGATAAATAATGGAAGTTATTTTGTCTGCAACTCTAACTCATAATACTTTAATTTAACTGAAAATCGGTGTTTCTTCTAAATTGAATTTTTTTAGTATTATATACAAAATTCCCAACTTTTTATCCTAGTTTATTGATGGAGGGTAAATTAAAATGCCATGCTATACTATATTTATGGAAGTTTATAATAGATCTTAAAACAATCTGGAATTACTCTACTCTTTCTTGAAATAATTGGTATTATTTTATTACTAACGCTTGAATGAAAATTACGATGGATACTTAAAGTCTCTTTTGTACTTCTGCATACAGCTTTTATAACTATGTACCCTAGTTCCTTAATGTAGAATACATTTAAATTTCCTTCTGTTCCATCTTGATTTAGGGTCGAAATAGATCTCAAAACTATCAGGAACTGGCAATCAAAACAATCAGAACGATCAAGAATCATGCAATGAGAACACTGCCTTAAGAAATTTCAGCTCATGCTATAATTTGAATGAAACTCATTTCAATTTCTTAATAACTTTTTTTTTGCACCTCGGATTCGCTTTTATGTCATTAAATATTCTTGATGTCCCTAATATGCTTTCCTTAGATCCAGCATATAATTCCTGAGATAAAACTGTTTGAATATTATCTGTAGTCCAGTGCGAATCGAAGTACGGTTTCAAACATTTCATAAATTTTGTTTAAAGAAATTTACAGAAAATAAGTGATAGATGCATACTTAAGCCAAATCAAGTTTAATTTATTTATATTATTCTAAAGGAACACTAGGGCAATTATGGGATGGACCTCGTAATTTTGAACCAAGATCAGATGACGAGGATGACGCTTGAACTGGCACCGCCCTCTCTACAGCACAACAAACCTCAGGGAGTACGCTT
This sequence comes from Argiope trifasciata, assembly GCA_026543055.1. Classification (NCBI taxonomy): domain Eukaryota; kingdom Metazoa; phylum Arthropoda; class Arachnida; order Araneae; family Araneidae; genus Argiope; species Argiope trifasciata. The sequence continues at coordinate 737,607 of JAPMOQ010051293.1, forward strand.
TTATTGACAGATTTAATGTGCAAGTGACCCCACTCACACTACGGTCCTTCAGTGAAATCGAATCTCGAACCTTAAAGCCTTCGGTTCCGAAGCCGAGACCTTACTACCTGACCACCGCGGCCCCTTAAGACGATAGGAAGCATTCAAAAAACGATTACGAAGTCTTTGATATACTGTGGTCATCTTAAGCCTCCTGGAAATGATTAAAGTATATAATTATTTTTATAGAACTGACGAGATCAAATTACGGATGAAAGTGTTTATTAAACGCTTATATTGTCTACGACATTAAGTTACAAGTAAAGAATAACAGTCTAGTAAAGAATAACCAAATGTATTCTATATAATATCCTACTTTGTAGCTTTTGTTACAACACGTCAGACATAAGTTACATCACATCAGACAAGAACATGATCTTACAAAGAACAAAATAGCTGTGATGGCTTTACTATGCATATTTTTCGTGTTGAAAAAACTGGAACGTCAACAATATGATGGCGAAGTTTGGACATGGACTGGGCAGTTCCTAAAAACATAGGGGAGACTAGAGAAATTTAAACAGCTGGGTGTGTTTAAAAAATGTTATTGTTTTTGAAAATTAAATCAAACTTTAAAAAATATATATTACTATCTTTATGATTGATAAATAATTGAAATGCTTTTTATTACTGAATTTTGATAAGTTTTATATAGTTTGAATAATATTTATTGAAGAATATTAAAGAATTGTTATTGTATTTTTATTTTAATTTTTGTATAACCAGCAAACATAACTCTTTAAGATATTGAATATCATAGCTTGTATGTTAAATAATTATACTTGTTATTCTTTGTTTAATTTTTAAAAAATTTGAGCTTGGTATTCACAGTTAACATGCCTTTGATCCTATAAAAATTACAAATAAATTTTTGCGCAACATCTTAATGTTGAAATACTTGACAAATTTTATTTAAAGAAAGAGATAGTGAAATGAAAGCACTGTCTAAGATAAAATAGAGTTTGATCAGGCTGACAACTGCATTTGTAATGTAATTGTGACGTTATATGATATAACATAAGAAGGAAACCTTCTAGACACAATGAATAGAATATGAGTAAGTCTAAGAAAATAAAGAAGCCTAAATGTAAATCAGATTGAAATTTAAATGGAATAACTTCGTAAATGAACACATAGCTCATGTTATGTAATTATGTTATACTCTTGCATTAAGAATTAATTTTACTTTTCCCCAGATTTGTTTTTAATGAAATGAAATGAGAAAAAGGAAAATCTCATCAGGTTGCTGTAGTTCAGTCTATGCACATAGGTTCAAAACATCTACAGGCAAGACTAATAAAATGGTACTATTAATGAATGTTAAGTTACAACAAACTCATTCGACATGTCAACAGCAAAAAATCGGATTTGTCCGGGAAAAATATAAAGGAAGATACAGCAGTATTTTGATGTTGCTACTTATGGAAATTGTCATAGACAAGCCTGCTGACGATATCAGCTATTTGAAGATGAGTATATGGGATGCTGTAACTTCTGAGGATAAAAGTGCTTAAGCACCCGAGGGAATTAATTTCGAGCTCAAAGGAAAAAGAAACTTACAAACTTGCTTGCACATCGCCTTTTTACAATAGGAATCTTTCACACACCTCATAGATATAACCACATACCTCATAGATATAGCATAGATTAAACAACAACCATACCTGAATCCGGGTGGCAAAAACGGAAGATTTATTGTGGATTAAAATAAGTATACGTCCTGGCTACTCATAGACAAGGACGCTTACATAGTTTAATGTTCCATCAACTTGAATTCTTAGAATGATGTGAAAAGTTTTATGATTTTGCTTGCATTTATGTTTTTTTTCTCTGTAAAGCATAATAACTGAAGGGAAAATTTTCAATGAATAAAAAAAGTGAAAAATCAAAACTGTAAATTCTTAATTCCAGTGATATTCACAATTTGTAATGTATTTTAAAAGTTTTAACAAAATTAAAACTAAATTTCAAATTTATTAAATAAGCTAATGTATGATAATACATTTAACACATTTCCAAACAAGGAAAAACAAGTTTTCAAATCGTAGTAGCTAGAATATAAGTCACTATTATGTATATTTTAATTGCATTTAATTTTAAGCACTGAAATAATTTTTTCAACTGACGTTTTACATATGATCATATTAAATTTTAATTAATTTGAAGGTTTTTAAAGCACTAAAGTTAGTACAGGGATTTTTAAAAATAAATTTGAAATAGTGTATAGCAATATCAATGATGAAAGAATAATCCTATCATATGAAGATAACAAACACTTGATAATTTCAAAACACGATAAAACTGAAAAATTACCAATCATTTAGAATACATTTGGATAATATATTTCTGAAAGTCTATTACTTTATTTATGTAAACTAAGTTAAACATTTTTTAGCAATTCTCTTCAATTAACAGCTTAAAAATAAGGTTCAGAACTCATTTGACACATGATGTCTCATCCTAGCCATCAGACAGTGATTCAGAATTGTAAGGTCCGTCCCAAAATAGCCCTAGCGTTGTTTTAAAACTTTTCTTTTGCATGATAAAACTAAACAACTTTTTTGACTTTTTGTTAAATTACCTAAATTTAATATATAAAAGACAAATAAAAATCGATAAAATAAAATAATAAATATCCTATAAATAGAACTCGGGACTTTAAAATATGGATATTCATAGGTAAATAACAACTTAAGAGGAAGTTGTTTTCAAAAGTTTTGTCTATTTGTCTGTCCTATTTCAAGAACTCCCACTGTAGACCACTTACATGTCAGATATACTGTTTTAAAAAAATGAATCACTAATTGTAATGCTAAAATCTGCAATAGTTAACAGATAAAATGGGAACCAAATACAAATAAGTTTGATTACAACTGATTTTTAATGAAAAAAAACGATATACATATTGGATTAAAATTTGCATCATTGAAAGTTTAATAAAATTATATAATGTGTAAATACTTGTTTGAACTATTGTATTGCAAATTATTATGTATTAGTTTCAAATTATAAATGTAAATTGCTATATTTTTTATGTTAATTTATATTCTCGTTTAACAAATAATCTTTAGAAAGAAATTTAATTATTTAATAATAATTGATTTTAAAAAATGATCTGCTTTATTGTGAAGTTAAACAAAAGTTTCAGTGAGAAACTGCTGTTCTTATTGCAAAACACAGTGATTATAATTAATCTGTAATAATTAACAAGTAACACGCACATAGATCCGATGAAAATAAAATTTGTAATGAAAAAGGATAAACACAATTTTATCCCTGAAATTTTTATAAAAATATATATTATACGTAAATGTATTTTCAGTTGCATTTTAGATTTCTAACTATCCTTGCAAATTGCTATATTTTTGTACATCAATTTTTAAAGGAATTAAATTACACAGGAAGGAAATTAAGGAATTAAAGGAACTAAATTTTTTATTGAATTAGTTTTTCTAATCCATTACGAAATGTAATACAAGTTTCAAAGAGAAATTTCATTAACTATCGAAGAGCTATATATGATGGAACTATATTTTTTCTCGATTATTTACATAAAATATGAAGCAATTAAATATTCACAAATCAAGATAAAATCCTAGCCTCCAAAATTAAATCTTTAATTTTCTATTACTCTATCTCTCGTTCTAGAGAAGTTTTAATTTCTTTTTCAAATTAACTGAATATTAAAATATAATCTCAGAGAATATCAAAGTTAATAATATTGATAAACAATCACCAATCAATGCTGGTTAAAATCTATCAATTCTAATCTTTGTCTCTTCATGGAAGAGCCCTTTCTCTGTCAATTTAATAAAATACATCTTTTTTTATAATTATAATACTAATAATGAAATGGCATTTACCTCTTTTTCAGCAGAGTATCAAATATAAAAATTTCCTTAGAAAAAGGTTGTCAATTCTGAAAAGTGGATGCTATTTATTTAAATTTCCTTTCCGTCGGGTAAAATTATAAAAAGTAATTAGATAATGACTGCTGACAGTTCTAAATACAGGACTAATTTAAATTTCCTTCTAAACGAATGACAGCATTTAATTCTTTAACGTTGCCAGTCAATAAATGAAAAAAATTAGAAACGGATTATTAAATAAGAGTTAAATTTTCTTTAAACTTTTCTTTGTTGGATTCTTTTTAAATATTTTAGCTTTACTTTGTTCTTTCTCACATTTCGAAGAATCCCTGCATAATAAAATTTTCCTCCTGTCAATCAGTAATAAAAAATTACTCTCCTAATGTAAAGAAGTAATTTGATAATTTTAGTATACTGTAAAAAAGGAGCAATTTCTTAACCTTTAAAGTATTATAAATAAGTTTTTAATTCAGATAAGGCAACTGAAATTGGCGATAAAAGCCATTTCAAATGTGAAATGTTGGTACATTAGTAACCGGTGTAACCGCCAGAATTTTGAATGCAAGCATGCAAACGTGCATGCATTGTGTCGTACAGGTGTCGGATATCAGTTTGTGGGATGGAGTTCCATGCCTGTTGCGGTCAATGCCGGGACGGTTAATGTTGGTTGTGGATGACGCTGAAGTTGTCGTCCAATGATGTCCCATACGTGCTCGATTGGAGAAAGATCTGGTGATCTAGCATGCCAAGGCAACATGTAGACACTCTGTAGAGCATGTTGGGTTACAACAGCGGCGAGCGTTATCCTGTTGGAAAACACCCCCTTGAATGCTGTTCATGAATGGCAACACAACAGGTTGTATCATTAGACTGACGTACAAATTCGCAGTCAGGGTGCGTGGGATAACCACGAGAGTGCTCCTGCTGTCATACGAAATTGCTCCCCAAACCATAACTCCTGGAGTTATGATCCTCCAATGAGATCTAGCTTGACACCACTCACGTCGCAAACGGCAGTGGTTTGGAGTCAGTGGAATGCACTGTACAGGGCGTCTGGCTCGGAGCTGTCCTTGAGGTAACCGATTTGTAACAGTTCATTGTGTCACTGTGGTGCCAACTGCAGCTCGAATTTCAGCTGCAGACGCAGTAAGATTAGCCACAGCCATACGGCGAATACGACGGTCTTCGCTCTCAGTAGTACCACGTGGCCGTCCGGAACCTGGTCTTCTTGAGGCAGTACCTTCCCTTTGACCACTGACGCCAAAACTCATGCACAGTGGATACATTCCTGCCAAGTCTTTCAGCAATATCGCGGTAAGAAAACCCACCTTCTCGTAGCCCTACAACATGACCTTGTTCAAACTCAGTGATCTATTGATAATGGCTTCTTCGTGTTCTCAGAGGCATCCTTGACTAACATGAACCCACTACGTAAATCTCAACTGCAAATAACGATCACGAATCTTATAGCGCTTATTTAAAGCAAACCTCATTTGCATGTTCATAGTGTTGCTGCTAGCGCCACACTTACGGGCGTAGCTCGAAATCTGTATCGACGTCATCTTTCAGATGTATAAACACGCCTACCAAATTTCGTTTATCTATCACAGCTCCTTCCTAGTGTTGTAATTTTTTTCCATCAGTGTATTATTATGATGTTTAATATTAATTAAGACATTTACAGTTTTTAATTTATCATGAAATTAAATATTGAAAATGAAATGAAATAAATTAAATGTTATTTTTAAAAATTGTATTTATTTGTATAATGATTGTAATTTATTACATAAATAATTCTATGATAAATATAATTTATTATAATAATTAATTTTTTTCTATTCTATATTTATACTTTACCCCCTGACTTTCTCTTGTCTGTCCGCTATATATTTTATAATGTAAATGGCGCAGTTAGCTAAATGATATGCATACAAACATGATTTGTATATTTAAGAACAATATGAATACTTGACGTGAATATATATCTATTCCACAGAGTTGATAATCGCAATGAATTAACTTAGCAATTATATCTGAAACGATTGACAATTTTTTAGATATTTGGACAAAGAAGTTTTCTAAATGAATAACTATGCTAATAAAGCATAAGTAAGCAATTCAAATAATTACTTTTTTGAAATACATGAAAACGTTAAGAGTAACATTTAAAAAAAACTATTTTGCTTATATCTGCAGTTGAAACTAATGAGCTGAATGAAACTGTGATTCCCGTGCAGTCTATCAATGCCACATGGAAATAATTTTTCAAAAAATAATGACGCAAAAAATTACATCGAATACATAGAAATAAGAAATATTTTTACATTCAGTAACAAAATCACTCAAACTAATTGTGTAAAATGTAAGGAAAATTCAATATGCATAATTTCATTAATGTAAATTGATAAAAGTTAAATGCACATGATAAAAATGCACGTATAGAAATAAAAAATATGAAATTCTTGGAAAAAAACATTTTTTATCAATCAACACTAAAGATACATTTTCATTAAATTGAATTTAACTCTTTGCATATAAGAAATGATTATATAACTCTTTTTCTCTCTTTTTTTAGGATCTATGTTTTTAGACTCTCATAGAAAAATGCGAGTTAAAAATTTACTTTCAGCGCCCATCTATATTTTGAACCCTCAATACTCTATGGTAGATGACAGCTCATGATAACATCAACCGGAGAATTTCTAATGGTGTCCTTCCACTTTTGAAGGCGCTTTTTCCGCTTTACGACAATGGAGTTGAACAGAGAAGTTTGACACGCCATGATTTTTTATGATTTTTCAAAAGGTTTGACTGCTGAAGAGTGTTTTCAAAGCCTTTCTCCCACCTTTCCGGACATTTCTTCTTCACCTGGCTCGGTATTCAACTGGTTCAACGAGTTTAAGCATGGGAAAATATTCTTAGAAGACGATCCCAGAAGTGGACTGCGATAATGGAGGAAAATGTTGAAAAAGTGTAGTCCCTAGGGAGAGAAGACCCAAAAATTACATACCAGGATATAGCCAGCATATTAAAGATCAGTTCCGGGAGCGTCAATGGTATATGGCATTATGACCTTTTGCTGCGAAAGCGTTGCTCAAAATGGATCCTTCACAAGCAAAAAAGGGTCTTGTGGAATGGTGCCACATGATGAAAACTAAATTCAACGATGGCAAAAGAAGAGGTGTCTAGGACATAGTTACAGGCGACGAAACGTGGATTTACTAGTTTGAGCAGAAACAAAGAGCCAGTCTATGACCTTGCGTTTTAAAGATGAACCACCACAAACCAATGTCAGACGCATAAGAAGTTGTTGGAAAGCGAATAATGGCAACGGTTTTTGTACTCGGGGAATATTGCCACCATAGAGGTGGAAGACAGAAAAACAGTTACAACAGAATGGTATGTGACCGAGTGTTTGCCAGAAGTGCTGAAACACTGGCGTCAAAAAAGGCCCAAACGCGGACGTGTGGGATGATCCTGAACCACCGCAATGCATCGGCTCATTCTGCAAAGAAAACAAAAGATTATCTTAAAGCAGAAACTATCGATACTTTGCCACAATCTCACTATTCGACAGATTTTTACACTTTTACTTACGTTTTTTCGCTCCCCAAACTTGAATATAAAATAAGGGGAAGCAGATTTGGCAGAGCAGAAGTCGTCACAGAATATCAAAATCAAATGGACCAGATAAGTAAAGATAAGTGGTCCTCATCATTTAAAGGCTGATTTTCCCGAGTAGACAAATGCATTGCAACCAAAGGGTTGTATTTCGAAAAATTGTAAATAATTTTATTTTTTATAGTGAAGTCTAAAAATTTTTTGTACCACCATCGTATCCACAAATACTAAGAGGAAAAACTATTTTAAACAAGAATCAATAATATTAAATATTAAAAATTATCATTCACTCTTTACAAGAGGAGAAAACTTATCTCCTAATTTAATGCTAATGTATTAAATTTCTGATTAAAGCAGGTTAAATATTTAGTTACATTAATCTCAAAATTGTCATCGGGAATTTTAATTACCTTTGCTTACAGAACATTAATGGTAATGATAGTAAGTGATATAAATTCCAAACGTAGGTACTAAAAGCTGTAAGTTTTTAAATGTAAGCACTTGAACACTAAATATTATTAAAAATAAGCAATATATATTCATTCATGAATAGTTATTAGTTTGAGAGACTAAAGAATTTTCGCCATTTGTTTTAACTGTCAAAGTATGTTTCGATTTTAACAATCCGATGTAAAATTAGAGAATTTATTCCTAAGATCGTTTTTAAATATTTCGTAAATCAGGTTAAGGATGCAAAACAGATTGAGATAAAGAATTCAGGAAAAGAAATGCTTTAGTCTAATTATTTAAATACGGATGGAATATGTTTATTTTAGGAAATGCTTTCATGTTTAAATTGAAATTCAAAGACTTCCATTATACAGATGCTTTGGAAACAAGAGCTTTCGAGCATTAATTCTGATTTCTAAAATCATTAATTAATTATCTGTTCATAAAAGTGCTGAATAATGCATTATTCCAACAGCAAAAAATGTCAGATTCAATTTGAAAATGAAATTTGATTTTATTCCATTTATTAGAATGCTTTCAAACAAGAAAATATTTGCAACTCTGATGTATTTATTTCCGGTAGTGTCTGTAAATTTTATTTAAAATTAAGTTAAATATCATTACATTGACTCATTCTGTTTTTTCAAAAAAAGAGAAAATAAACGTGATGCTTTCTATTCTACTTAAAATTTTGGATACAGTTTTTAGTTACAGATGTGTATGTGTGTTTTATAAAAGGACGAAAGGAAATTAAATAGAAACATTTATTATTAATTCTTCTAATAGAATTCCG
>JAPMOQ010051293.1:746388-759768 GCA_026543055.1 Argiope trifasciata
AATATTAATTTATTCATTAAATTTCTTAACTGTAACTGTACATATGTTTATGAAAGTCTTTATTGCAAAGAAATAAGTGAACAATACCGTTATTCGTTAATCTTCATATTTTCTGAACAACTAAATAAATATATCAATCATAAATAAAACAGCTTTGACAATAACATCCTAGGAAACATTCTATTCATCCTCAAGTAAATAGTTTTAATATTAATAATTCTACTGCAAAATGGAAACTTTTATTCTAATCACTTTCTGCAAAAGGACGTCTGCTTACATTAAAGGGAAAACTTATTGCAATTTTCTTAATATATTTTATTCGCTATTCCCCGAAGTAAAGTGTATTCATGCTATCTGAAAAAATATTGATGTCAAAAAATTTCTTTTGTATAAGAATTCGTTCGTCTACCTTAACAGATATCAAATACCAGTGTAATAGATTGGGGCTAGCCGAGATTTATATTAAATTCTTTTAAGTATCAGATTTTTTTCAAATTTCATGGAGTTGGAGAAGACTTCCCTTTAATGAAATATAAAATATCAACAAGAAATACTACAAATCCTTTCAGAATTTAAAAAAAAAATGCTTCCTCGTCTTTTTCTGTTATTAAAGTTTCATGACATACGCCATGTAAAATAAATGTATGAAGATATAATGATTTATTCATATCTGAGTTAAAAAGTTCTATTTTCCCAGTAATACTAATTATATAAAGGTTCTGTGAAACATTTTCTCGATTAATTTTAATAAATATATTTAAGTAGCTGAAGATTACTACCTTTGTGTTAATAATAAACGAATAGTTAAAACTACTGTACATTTATCAGAAATGAATATTTAAAACTGAAACTCTATATAAAGCATAATAACATAACTTTTTAAAGATATTAATTCTATTTTTCACATTTGTAGTTGTAATAGACTTCAATAACATACGTTTTTACTTTAGGAGATCAGGATAAAATTATTTTAAAAATAATTATTACAGAATTTTGAGGCATTTTAATTATTATGTTTCAAAATTTCGTAGCAAATGTGTAATAGTTTTTAGTATTATTTAATTTATCACAACATATCGCAATCACATAAAATAAAAAATACATAAACAAAAAAAAATTATTTGTCGGAAAATATTTGGAAAATAAGTTATTTTGAACAGCGTACTATTTTATAATAAAGATTTAAGGAAAGTTAAATTTATTATTCATTTGTAAATAAATAATATCACAAAGATATTCTCATAGTTCTATACATTCATATAATGATTTGATAGAGAGCTGTTTTATCTATTTTATTTTTACAATACAGACCCTGATGAAACACTTTTTATCTCTGTTTATAAACAGTAAGAGCTAAAACGTTTCTGCTGATGATAATAGTTACTGGCTCCTACTATTGCAACTGTTCATACCTGCTCATGAAATATGAGCATTCACTTCCAACTGATGAAATTATTGTGCAATTGTTACTCGGTTTCATGAGTACACAGCATATTTAGTCACAATGTTAGGACAATCTGAATAACGGTCGTTCCCATTGTTGAATTTCAACAGAATATGTTCTATAAGCGTTTCAAATAAACCTGCAGCTAATGCTTATTGGTAATAGATGGAAAAATTCTGTCCTATCTTTCTTTTAATAATGTTAAAAATTTGAATAGATTTGTCAATTTTTAGTTTAATTGTGCATGAATTAAATATTTCAACGTCAGTATAAATTTTGAGGAGGAATAGAAATTAAATAGCATGAAAATAAATTAAAAAAATCACAGTTAATGTTAAGAAAAAACTTTAAATGCCATGCTGTATTTTACGTCAGCCTAAAGTGTACGTAATTGGAGTATTTTCAGAACGTATCAAGAATGTATTATCCTAAATTATAGAGACTTTCCCGAGAGGTTGGTGATGGATTGCACTTTTAATGATAAAAAATTTCAAATTAATAACAACTAAAAGTTTACTTTACATTCCGTGATGTAAGTCTTTTAAAAATTGTACCTAAAAGTCAGAGTTTCTCTATAGAAATGTCATTTTTCATATTAATTGATGATTATCTATAAATTCATTATGATTTCTATTAATTAATGATTATCTGTAACTTAATAATGGTTCCTATTAATCGGGGATTATCTATAAATTGATAATAATTCATATTAATTGATGAATATCTATGACTTGATAATGATTCACATTAATTCATGATCATCGATAACTTCATAAGGATTTATATTAATAGATTATTATCCATAACTTTATAATGATTCCTATTAATTGATAATTATCCATACTTTCGTAATAATTGCAATTAATTTATGATTATCTATAATTTCCTAATGATTCATATTGATTGATGATTACCGATAACTTTTCCAATGTGTTAATCTTTTTAAAGTGGGAATAATTGCTCTATTCTGAAATCTGCTTGAATGGTTCATTGAATAAATATCATCACTAAAGACGTCCTTTAATGCCTGTAACTGCCACTGTAGGACAATTTTATGACTATTTATTTACTGATAATTATTTACTTATAAATTGCAATAAGATTATTTTATAGTCAAACAAAACTTAATTGAAAGTACTTAATTTCAAATAATTCTTTAAAGTATTTTATTTTCTCAAATGACTTTTTAAAAAATAGTCTTGAGTAGGAATGAAAAAATGTTGTAGACACGCAACAGTAAATTTCATCAATTGAAGCAATTTTCAAACTCATCTTTTCGATCAACTGGAAACAACGATACCTTTTGTATTACACCTTCCATTTAAATTCTCTTTCTTTCACGTGTAATATAAGACAAGATAAAGAACAGAAAAAAAGGTATAAACTTCTCCAAACAAGAAAGAGAATAAATATACAATTCTCGTGTTCTTACCTACGCTTTGATCCACAAATAAAATACCTTTGCACATTCAATTGGATGAAAAGAAACCAGAAAGGTATGTGTAGTTACTTCTTTCTTTGCAAATTCTCCTAAAAGTGTTCACTTTTGTACACTTTTACGAGAATTGTTTTCCAGGAAATATATTTCCTTAGGAATGAATGAATCGTGTCTTGCTAGTAAAAACGTAATTAAAATAAGAATTTCTTCTTTTTTTCTATTTTTTTCGGCCAGTTCATATATTCTGTACTCAAACTGTCACATGAGAATGTTAAATTTTCATTTAGCGTCAGTTCCAGAAATTTGAAATGGTCAAGGTTAATTGAATCGACACTTTATTAATAAAACACACAAACAAATGTTTATTCAATAACGCATGGATGTTATCTAACGTTTATCATTATCAGCACAATGATATGAACAAAATATTGTAATATGTTTAGCAAATTTTAAATTCTTGAGCTAGTATTTAGTGTTATTATAATAGTAAAACAGGAAACACATTTTATACAAAGAATTACTATATGTTTCCGTTTATCACCCTTTAAGTGGTTTTCATGCATTGTTCTATATTTGCTGTCATAAAATGATGGTGGAAATGATATTACCGCACTTTTTTTTAAACTATAAACCTTAGTATATAGTTTTATTTACTATTTCTACAGGTGAGATTGAAGAATTTACAATGGAGCTCCGTTTATCCATGCTCCATTAAAGACAACAAGACTGGCGCAGTTTAGCCAAGTTTGGCTCTTGCACCGCCAAAACACAAATCCAATAATACCGACACTAAGGACTACTACATATTCCATATACCATCTGTTAAACTGTTTTTGTTCAGGTTTCATAAATTTTTATTCTTCGTTAAATTTTAGAAAAAAGATGGTAGACATGATATTTCTAGGAGTTCTAGAAAATTGTAAATCTTGATATATTATTTGATTTATAATTTCTACAGGTTTATTCGAATATTTCGCAACGGAGTTCAATTTAATTTGTTTTCCATGGCTCATTTCTGTGTATCGCCTATTAAATAAATTTCTTTGTATGTTTATAGTTATACCCTGAATGAAATGTTAAAACTGTTTTGTATTTAACCTCGGAAAAGGATGGCTAAGGTATTATTTCTAGGGTTTTATTAAACTGTAAATATTGGTAATATTATATGATTTATTATTTTTATATATGTATTCAGAGATCTTGTGTGAGTTTTCATGAACCATGTTCCACTAAGAACTACAATATATTTCCATTTATCACCTTTTATATAATACTTATAATAAGTACTACAATAAGTACTTATTACTTATTGTATTGTATTGACCCTCCGAAAATGATGGGAAACAAGGCATTTCTAAAGTTTTTTTAAAACTATAAATCTCAGAGTATTATTTTATTTATTATTTGTATATCTAGTCTTGTTTATATATTTGTATATATTGCATATAAGTTTAAAGATTCTGAAATAAAAATCCATGAATCTATGCTCCATTAAGGACTAACATGCTTCTCTTTATCGCTTGTTAAAAAGTTTTCACGTATTGAATATATATACAGCGTGTCAGCTTATGTTAAAAATTATAAACATTTTTGTATTATTCAGTTTATGATTGTTGCAGATGTATTTAAAGTCTATACATTGAAATTTTGGGTAATGGATTTTTTTTGTTACCATAGATTTTAATTAGACGATGTAAGTGCCTTTTCTTGGTTTTCCTCTAAAATTTTCTTTCCATGTAGATGCAACGACGTATGGTATTTCTTTTTCCAATTGATAATGTGGCTTATTCTATTCTTAAAATTTTAATACTATAATAGTTTTGAATTATGGAACATTTCGAAAGCTCAAAAATATATCCTCCATTTCGCATCTTTTTTTCGTACGTGACATTTTGAAAAAAAACCAAATTCAAAAGTTGCAGACGATATTTATTATTTGAAATATTTATTTATTGACATAAATGATTATTCCAAAACATTTGCTTTTTTATTTTCTTTATCGAAATCTTTGTAAGAAAGTGCAAATATATTCTTTATACATTATTTTTACTTATAGACTACATATAAATTGAACTAACCTGGCATTATTAAGTATGTTGCCATTTCTCTTTTTTTCATACAGATTTGTGTATTCCTACTTCTCTCTTATTATTGAAGATGGAATTTTATTATTTTTAATCTTTTATTTTCAATGTTCTAGCATGCAGCGTTCAATTTTTTTTTCTGTGCAGATTAAATAACTTCTAAATATATTTCATTTTTCAAAATTTTGATCTTATATAATTTGCACCACATATTTTTAAATTTATTTCTCGAGCTTCATAATAATTATATTAATGAATTATAAATTAGCCTGAAATAAATTAAGGTAGAAATGTACTCAATTTTTTCCAAATCAATTGCGTTTCGCAAGTATAATAGTTTATTTTATTTAATCTAGTTTCTATGACGTTAATGCAAAAAAAAAATCTTAATAATTCTAAAAATTGTTAAGATAACGCTTGGATGTAGTAAAATCACATTTTTATAAACATAAGCAAAACAACTGCAAACATTCTAAAACATCTTTTTTTTAAAATTACAAAATACTTTCTTAATTTCTACTCTTTCTTTTCCAAATGTTTCCCCTAATGGGAATAAAATTTTTCGTCTGCTTTATTTTTTGAGATTTTAGTAATAGATGAAATTCGAGGTGAAAAAATATTTCCTGTGTTTAATATATGTCAGAAACCACTACTGCAGTATTTTGCAGAGAATCAATACTAAAAAAATTAATTGATTGTAAAAGTTTTGAAATTGAATTTTTAATCATTTTCTTAAAACTGCGGTGTAAATTCCTGTTTTGACAGTTGTAAATTTATTTCTAAGAGTTTTCCATGCATAATTGCCTCAATTTTCGAGATTATTTTTATTTCAAAGTTTAATTTTTTTCGCTGAAACAATTAGTTCTATGTTTCCCATTTGTCTCCTAGAAGATAAACTACTTCTTTGACTGAAGAATAGCTTGCAATTTTCTAAAAGGATAAACTTAATTGTTTGAATATTATTATTTACTTCCCAGCATTGTATTTTATTTTATTTTCTATTGGATAAAGTTTAACACAGTTCCGATTCAAATTAACTTGTAAAGAATTCTGCAAATACAGTCCAGAGCCAGAAATTATTAATTTGCTCTTGTAAAGGCAATGCATTATATTTAGCTGAAATGAAATTTTCTTCATTAATGTTTTTTCATTTATTTTATAGTTTTGATTTTTGAAAAGTATGTATAATGACTTTTAAATACTTTTTGAGACACATAAAATGTATATTAAATAACTATTTAGAGACCATTTAAATAGTTAATTAGATGCAGACTTAAGAACGGCAATTCTTGAAAATATTGTAACCACATTTCATATGCAGAATATGGAAGCCATGGAGATATAAATTTCAAATATATATATACATATATATACAAATATATGTGAAATTCCCTCTCTATACAGTGCAGTTGTCAACTAATTGAAAATGTGTCACCTGCCAAAGGAGACAAATAAAATATTCTGTATTTTTCATGCTGCATTGAGTGCAATTTTATATCATTCGAGCATTGGGTTTGTTTAATATATTTTTTGTGACAAAAATGCTACAACTCTCTTATTGGTGCCTTTGGTAATCTTTTAGGGAAGCAGAGTTAATTTATGTTCTAGTTACTTAAATATGTTATAAACGAAAATTTGTTTCATGCTATTTTTAGTTGAAGATAAGTTGAAACAAGTAAAGTCAATCAATGGAGATTCTGACATCTACAAATAGATTTTTAAAAACTCAATGTTTTTACTTAATAACTCAGATTTGTGAAGCCCTGTTTTTGCATTATTAAGGTACCTTTATATTTCAGAACTTGTGGCTAAGAAATGTACTTATTAATAATTTAATTAACGATATTTAAAACTTTTAAAAGAAAGTGCATACTTTTTGTGACATCATTTGTTATTTAATGATTTATGTTCGGAGATTAACATTACTGAAAATATAATGTTATTTCTTCTTCTACAAATTTTACCAAAATTCATTGTAAATGTTCATTTATTTAAAACTAGCCGCCTTTGGCGACCAGCTGGTTCGCCATGAGTAATGGGTTCTAACATTTTCAATTAAATCACATATTCATTAGCCTTGAAGTAACTCCGGGCATTGATTGGCCTGAAATTAATATTTTCTTTGAGATGATGGACGGAAAGTTCTAAAAGAAAGTGTTTTCCTAATAATATTCTTTAATTTTATAAATCAGTCAGTTTTAATGATTGACTAATGATTAGTATGATTAGTAGACTGATTGATGTAGCAACTTTTATTTAAAATATTAATAAAAATATTTTGTAAAATATGGGTGACAGAGCAAAGTATGAAGAAATCTAAAAATCATTATTCATAAATGCATTGTTTAACTCAAACTTCATAAAATGTAATTATTTACTTCATTTAGATCAAATTAATAGTATTAAACAATTTGTATGCCTATGAATAATATTTTACAAATTGGCCATTGGAAAGGAATTTGAATGCATATCCTGTATAAATAAAGATAATTTATTCAATTAATGATTTAAATATTGCACACGATCATAGAATCCTTTGCCTTGCATTTTTTAAAGAAAATATCACATTTTAAATTTATTTTATTTTATCCAGTCACGTGTTAAAAGTTGCATTTCTTTAGATTTATTTTGCGATGATAGTTTTTTTATTCGAACTTCCGGCATTCTTTTATTTTATCCCGTCGCGTGATAAAAACATGGTTAAAATATTTCTTTAAAAATTCGTTAAAAATAGAAGCTTACGTTATAAATTAAAAAATCTAATACCTTAAGAAAGCTAATTTTTTAATCTTTAAATTGATATAAAAATCATGTTTGTGCAATAATATTTTCGGAAGTTATAACGGAAAAACGTCAAAATTTCGCTTAAATTTTAATTAATTCAAATTCTAATTAAAAATTCGAAAAAAGGGCTCCGAGGTGCACATTCCCGACCTCCAAGGTATACATGTACCAAATTTGGTAGCTGTAGGTCCAACGGTCTGGCCTGTAGAGCGCCAACACACACACACACACACACACGCACGCACGCACACACACACACACACACACACACACACACACACACACACACACACACACACACACACACATTGAGCTTTATTATAAGTATAGATATAGATAATCTGTACGGTTTACCAAAAACAAAATATTTAAAGCTAGATATTATTATTATATATTTCTTTTGTTGTTTACATTTACCTATTAGATTATCGAAATATGAATTAAAACAGTTTAATTCTCTGTAAGCGCCATACAGGAAAAAGTGGTTTTATTCCGTTAATTACATTCGACGCGTATGGATGTCAATTTGGAGCAATCTATTTGTAGACAGTTTATTTAATAAAAATGAATATTTTTCTTTCATTAGAATTTTTTTTCAAAATTTACTATATCATCATTTGTATTGCGTTCATCTTATGTATGAGCTTTGCTTGACTTGAAAGATTTAAAAATAATTGCATATTTAAATGTTTAATTTAATTCATAATTTTACCAAACCTTTAAAAATGTAAACTTTAAAATCATGAATAAATACTTACAGAAATAAGATAAAGTGGCCAATTTTACATTTAACATTTACTTTTTATATGAACTATATTTTAAAAAAACCTTATTTAAATGAAATTGAGAAATAAATACCTTTTTTTCTGAAAAAAATAAATGTTCCAAAAAAAAATATTTTTTTCTAAAGTTGTCTAATCTTATATGAAGAAATATTTTTTTCATAAAAATGTGCTCCGTAATTTTTTCCTCTTATTAAAAAAATAAATTAAAGATATCTCTGTCATCACACATACCATTAAAAAATTAAATTATTATTTTATTAATTATCTGTTCCACTTTTTTATCTTTCATTCATGTATAACTTTTTTTTTGTTTTACTTCGTTTTAAATCAAAGTGTATAATACATTTGCTCTTCTGGTTTCAACTGCGACTCAGGTTATCATCTTGCCTGTTTAGATATTCATTGAAAACTTTTCTGTTGAATTCGCGTCTTTTACGCTTATTATTTTGCAATTCATCAAACTTTTTATGAGGATTTCAAGACGAAATGCCGATCAGAAAAAGATTGATTGCCTTGTTTTCCTATGCAGATGAAGAAATTAAACTCAACGATAGATCAGAAAGCATGCATTTTACATTCTCTCCGTTGGAGTTGTTTTTTGAGAAAATGTTTTGTTACAGCCAATTCATGAATATCGGATTTCTCGATATCGTTTCGAAATTTTAGGTTTCAGAACTTGATTTTAGAATGATAGATGAGCGAATGTATATGCTTCCCCTATAAGCTTAGTGGAAACTGTGATTAATTTTTTTCGTTTATTTCAATGCAATTCTTCCTTCAGGTTTTTTTCATTGCAATTCCTTTACGCTCTTTTATGTTACATATCGCACTTTTATAGCATTTAGAATTTCGTGCATTTTTCATACAACATTTCACGCATGTCAGCTAAAATGTTTTGAGTATTCTAATGCTAAATTCAGAGCAAAGGTAGTTTTTTTTTGTATCTATTGTTCGCCAATGTGAAGAAATTATCTAAAAAATATCGGTACTATTTAACTTTGACATTTGCAATATTATCGGTGTTAATATTGCAAACTTTTACATATAGAGCCCTGAAAATAAAAATCTAAACCATTGTAAATATGTAGTATCTTATGTTCATAAATGCACCTGGGATATAGTGGCTCAGAGAGACATCATAATATGGCACACTGGATGCTTAATTTAAGTGTGGGCTTTCGCATTTAAAAGACAAATAATCGAGAAATGAAAAAAATTAGAAATATTATACAGAATTATGGCATTTCACATTCGATTTTTATTCTATTGAACACAAGCTGATGTGATTAATTGTCATTTTTATAATGGAATCGGAATTTTTATATAGATGTAATATATACTCTGAATGAAATATTTTTCATTTTATTTCGTTGGTATTTTTTAAATTCTTACCTTTAGTTTGCACTTTCCCTATATATATTTATTGATATATCTTGTTCAAATTTTCAAACGTTAATAAAATAATTTTATTCATCCAATCGAGCTCAAATACATTTTTTAAAACTTTTAGTAAATGGCAATTGATGATAATTCAGTATTTTAAATATTAATTAATTAATTTTGAATATTTTAAATAGAGTTTTAATAGTTTTTAACGAAAACTGAAGGCAACAGGCAGTCGCTCAATAGGTAAAATGCATGGATTTCAATATTTTTCAAGTGAAGGCAAAGAATGGGAGTTCAATTCTTGAGGAAATTATTAATTTGTTTGGTACTCCTTTTATAAAAAGTAACTAAAGCAACAATATTATTTGTTGACCTAATTTTTTCTAAATTGCTTGCTAAATTTAAGAATAATAGACTAGAAATCTGAGTGATTTTATAATTGGATCAAACTGCATTTTGTTTATGCGAGTTATGTGATTTATTTGCATTTCAAGCAAAGCTTTTATAGCTAATTTTTATTTTGTGAAAATTTTTTATTGCTATTAGCGTGACTTTTAAAATAAACAATGATCTAAAAAATAAACAAAAGTAGAAAACAATCAGCAATTAAAGTAAAGTAATCAGGTTTTATTTTAATAAAACTCAAGGTGAATCTTATTAATAAACTCTTATCCAGTCTTTGAAAAGCGTTCATTAGTAGGATAATCTGCATGGTTTTAATTTAAAGACCTTTCAGTTTTTTAACCATTGGCCAAGTAATTTTTGGGCCAAAAAAACTGTATCTTATTAGTTTATAAAAATAAATATATATATTTAGTTCCAGTGCGAATAAGTATATGAGAATATATTTGAGTTTTTTTGAAAAAAAAAACTTAAGGATTATGCATATCAATCTTTTCTATTGCCTTAAATTTATTTAAATTTAGAAAAAAATGTTTTTAATTCAGTAAATTATGAATATATTCAAATTTATTGCATTGAATTGCAGTAACTTGACTATTGTATCAACTCCTTTCATATAAAATAACGTTTTACTTGTTTTACAAAAAATCGAAATGTAATTAGCACTCTCATCTATAGTTAATGAGTTTAAAATTACTTATCGTTTTAAATAATTTTAAACTCTTTATTTATTTATTAACATTTTACTTATCTATTTAAAATTACTTATCGTATGAGTTTAAAATTACTTATCTTAAAGTTACATCGTTTCCTATCAATATTGTTACAGATATATCTTCTTTGATTTACAGTCTAAAGTAATGTGCAATGTGTTTGTGTGTTTATTTGAAAAATTTAATGCTAAGCGTAAAGTTTTCACATACTAGGCACCGTGAGTAGAAGGTCATGGCAGAAAATAATTTATTTACATAATTTCAACATATTTTTAACATTGAAGACGTCAAGCACACACTGAACTTCTAAAAGATCTCTAACATAATTATTCTTCAGTGCCAACTAGCTTTGCGCATGCGCAGCTAACTAGCTTCCCTTCTAAAAGTCCCTAAGGGATTATCGTACAGCTGATCAAATCTTGCAGTAGGGAAATAGATGATTCTTACTCCTCCCCTCAACGGAAGATCATCTTTCTAAAAACGATGCGCCTGAAAATAAACTAAAAAACAAAAAAGATATACATGGATACAGAAGGAAATTATAAATAAAAATAGTTTCATGAGAGTCCTAGATAATATAACACCTCGGAGGTACATAAATGTACATGCACCTAAAAAAATTTAAAAAAAAAACCAACTTAATTATGTATAACCAAGTTTTTTTCTTTTACTTTTTTCTACAAAATAAAATTTTCGCAAATTTTCAACAAAATAAAAATTTAGTTTCGTATCACACATTTAATTTTTAATACCAACTTAAGTATATTATATCTAAAAAAAAAAGATTTGTTATGTCTAACCACAAAAAAAATTTTCGATGGTCCAAAAATTCCAGTTTGCATTTGTTTTTGAAAATTTGTGTATTTCATAAACAAAACTAAAAAGAAACTACTTTTTTGTCCCGATACTTGCATGCATGCGTAATTCATTAAATTAGTTGAATACCTGCATACCCAAACAAATTTTAACTCTTAGAACACATGTATTCTAAACAACAAAAATAATTATTATCTCCAATACTTAACACACGTTGTTTTATTTACGAAATTTGTTAAATACTTGCGTACACAAAACAAATTTATCATTTAGAATACTGGTGTATTCCAAATAAATATAGCTCTAGTATTTTTAACGCATGCAGAGACATTTATGAAATTTGACGAACACTGGAGTTTCCAAGACAAATATAATGTTTAGAATACTGCTGTATTCCAACAATCACAAAGATGTGCAAAGAATCTGTAATTGGAAATTTACTGTACTTAAAACAGGTTTTATTCATTTTATTATAGGATATTTGCTGTTCTGATATTCTTCTTGTTCCGAATTTATAATGATGTACAAAACAAAAGTACAAACAAATGTGAAAAAAGATCTATTATTTCATTTAAAGCACTCAAAACACATAAATAAAACATTTCATCCCTCTCTGATTACAGTATGAGAATTCATATTATGAGAAAAATGAGGCTCTTACCTGACTCTTTCTGTTACCGCAATGGTTTCCGGAAACTATCACCTCAGCCCTTGTGGCGAACGCTTTAAATTTTTTGATTTAATTAGTATCCACGCGAACATCTTGTCGACTGCACCGGTAATATTTTCATACACTGGGCAGAGTGAATATTCAATCATGGGTAAAAATAATTTATTTGTATATTTCATAAACAAAACGAAACAAAAACTATTCCCGATACTTTTAAAACATGTGTTTTTCATTAAATTAGTTGAATAGCTGCGTACCCAAACACATTTTAACACTTAGAACACATGTATTTTAAACAAAAAATAATAATTATCTCCAATACTTAAGTTTAGCATATATTTAACATTGAAGACACAATACGAACGACACACACATAAAAGCTAACGACAACTAAATTAATTATCCTTCAATGCCACTAGCTTTGCGTATACACAGTTCACTAGCTTCCTTCACTCACTAGCTCACTTAGCTCACTAGCTAAAATTCTCTAAGATATTATTATATAGCTGATTAGATATTGCAGTAGAGAAATAGATGATTCTTACTATAGGTGATCATTGTTACAAAGCCCATTTAATCGGGTTAACAGTCTTCTATACAGCATCCGGATATCCACTTTTTAAGAAACCCCAAAAGTGTTTTCGCTTTAAATTGTAGAAAAAGGGTTAATAACCCCCCCCAACGTATCTGATAATAATGGTTAGATACACCCTTTGTGGATGAAGAAAATTCTGATACAAATGAAAATTATTACAGATGTTATTGGACGACAAGACAATATTTCAGATAGAGACTTATTACAGGAGACGCTATATTATTCTATTAATCTAATTAAGGTAATCTGGAGAGAGAATTTTC